>VDFB02275304.1:0-25615 GCA_007258455.2 Sequoia sempervirens | reverse complement strand
GAAATCATCCGGAAAGGGATCTACAGTATTGGCGTCCATTTGCTAAGTTCCAGACATCATTCTCAAGATCCGTACAGATTTGTACTTGCTATTGCTGAGCCGTACCAGGCTGTTGCTGGGCCGTACTGCCTTGTACCAGGCCGTACTTCTCACCTTGGGAAAAGCGCTTGACTTCTGGGCACTCCATCTTCACCAACAGGGGCATATTTTCATCCTGTAGCATTCTGGATCATTTGGCGGAGGGAGAAGGTGTTTTCTATTACAGCCGTACCATTTCATGAAGATCATCAGTCTGCAATATCAGGTTTTCTTCAAAAATAAAGTGGTGCTTTTTCATTTGCATGTTATCAGATCTTTATTGTAATCGCTCCAGTAGTTCAATAAACATTCTGGCATTGTTAGATTCAATAGTTTCCATCATTATTGGCAGTGTAATATTTAATTTGAATTTATTAGTAAATTCTTGCAAAATCGCATTTTACCATTTATGCACAAAAACTGCAAAAACACCAAAAAAAAATGTCAAACAAGCAAAAACACAGACAGTTTCAGAGATCAGTTAGAATAGGGGTTTCTACATTGTCCAAACAATCCTGCAAGAAGCTTACGAAGCCACACTGCTTCTTGAGCTGCCATACAAGCTACAATATATTTTGCCTCTACTGTACTCAATGCCACAGATGACTGCTTTCTGCTGCACCAGGATATCATAGCAGAACCCAAACTGAAGCAACAACCAGAGGTACTCTTTCGATTTGAAACACATCCTACCCAATCAGAATCAATATAACCATGTAACTCCAAGTTAGCATCTGAAGTATGTCTCAACCCATATCCAACTGTGCCACACAAGTATCTCAGGATATGTTTAGCTGCAACAAGATGTATCTGTCTCGGTTCACACATGAATTCACTAAGTGCACTCACTGCATAACAAATATCAGGTCTAGTGTTAACTAGATACATCAATGACCCAATCAGCTATCTGTATAATGTAGGATCCACCAAGCCTGAACTTGCTATAGCCTCCTTCAATTTATGTAGGTTGGTCTCCACGGGTGTAGACATGGATTTGCAATCCATCATCCCAAACCTCTTAACTACATCAATGGTGTACTTCCCTTGACTCAAAATCATCTCATCTGGTTTCTGCCAGACTTTTAAGCCAAGGAAGTAATGCATGAGCCCAAGGTCCTTCATCTCAAATTCAGAAGCCAACTCCTTCTTACACTTGAGAATTAGGTGATCTTCTCCAGTAAGGATCAAATCATCAACACATAAAACCAAAATCAATGCATCACCATCAATTACCTTAAAGTATAGATTAGAGTCAGCATCATTCTTCAAGAAGCCCAAACTTGATAGGTAGTGATCAATCCTTTCGTACCATGCACGAGGAGCCTACTTAAACCATACAAGGCCTTCTTCAACTTGCAAACATGAGACTCCTTTCCATGTACCTCGAACCCATCAGGTTGCTCGATGTAAACTTTTTCCTCTATCACACCATTTAGAAAAGTTGTCTTCACATCCATTTGATGAATCTTCCATCCTCTAGATGCAGCAATGGCAATGATGGTTCTGACAGAAGTGTAGCGAGCAACAAGAGCAAATGTCTCTTCATAATCAACTCCCTCTTTCTATGAAAAACCACGAGCCACAAATCTTGCCTTGTACTTCTCTATGCTCCCATCAGCTACATGCTTAATCTTGAAGAGCCATTTCGAAGATACCACAGATTTGCCTTCGGGTCTAGGAACAATGTCCCAAACATCATTCTTGAGAATTGATTGGTACTCCTCTGTCATAGCATCTTTTCAAACTTCTTGACTGGAAGCTTCCTCCACACTAGAAGGCTCAGACTCAATAATCTAACTCATCAAGGCAACATAACTAGAGAACTTATGTGGCCTTTTACTTTATCTGAATGTACCTCTAGGAGCTGCAAATCTCTCAGCCTCTTGCATAGTTTGTCTAGCCCAAAGAGGTTTCTTTCTTCTAAGCACAATATTGGTAGGCCCATCAGTAGGTTCCAAGGGCTCAACTGGATCAACATCTTCCTTTGGTTCAGAAGTCTCCCTCTAAATCTCAGGAGTATGGTCAACTTCCATATCCTGAGGAGGCTCATCATTATCAATCTCCATATGAGTACCCCTGGATCTCTTGAATGCTACATCTTCCTCAAATGTGACATCCCTACTGATCTCGATCAATTTATGTCCAGGAATGTATATTTTGTAGGCTTTTGAAGTCTCGTTGTAGCCCACAAAGATTCCCTTCTTGCCAGAAGGCTCCAACTTGGTTCTCTTCTCTTTTGGAACATGAACATAGATAGGACATCCAAAGATCCTCAAATGACTAACCTCGGGCTTCTTCCTTGTAAAAGCTTCTTCCGGAGTCATATTCTCCAAGATCTTGTGAGGACTTCTATTCTGAACATACACAACCATCCTAGAAGCTTCTACCCATAAGAAATTTTGCAAGTCTTGATCATGGATCATGGCCTTCGCTACTTCCACGATCATCTTGTTCTTTCTTTTTGCAACACCATTCTATTGAGGATTATAGGGGACACATAACTCCCTCTTAATCCCTGCATCAATACAAAAATCTCGAAAGCAACTAGAGGTGTATTCTCTTCCATTGTCAGATCTGAGTACTTTAATTCTTTTACCAGAAAGATTCTCTACCAAAGCTTTGAACTCTTTAAACCTTCCTAACACTTCTTCAGATTCTTTAGATTTCAAAACATAAATCCAAGTCTTCCTAGAGTGGTCATCAATAAACAAAACATAATACAAGAATCCACTCGAAGATGGAATAGACATAGGTCCACATAAATCAGAATGAATAAGGTCTAAAATACACGTAGATCTATTTTCTCTACTGTGGAAAGGGGCTTTTGAATTCTTACCCATAGCGCATCCCTTGCAGGTTCCTTCATGCTCTTGATTGAACTTGGGAAGTCCCGTGACCATCTTCTCCATGATAGGTAATACTCGGAAGTGGAGGTGTATCAATCTTCGATGCCATAGGTCACATAGGCTTGAAGAATCAAGAACAAGAGCTTGTAGAGGACGCGTACATAGCCTATAGAGGCTTTCATGTCTAACACCAATTACTTGAGCTTCCTTGAAACTGGAATTCCCCATCCACACAAGGACTTTGCCTTTGGAGAAGGCAACTTGGTATCCTTCATCTTCTAGGGCTGAAATAGAAATAAGATTGCGCTTGATTCCTGGGACATACAGAACATCTCTCAACTGAAGTGTAATGCCAGAATCCAAATGTAGAGTAGAGGTTCCAATCCCTTTCATGGAATAGCCAGCATCATCTCCGATAATGACTTGTTCGGACAATTCTTTCTCCATCAAACTTGATAAGTGCTCCTTAAATCCAGTGATGTGCCGAGAAGCACCACTATCGATCAGCCAAGTACTGGTATCCGTAGGTACATTGCTTGATAGAGCTGAATAGAACAAGTATTCACATGAATCCTTCTGCAGAGAGGCATCATCAACATCTACAACGATGGCTTGTTGCTTAGGTCTAGTTGGACAATGCTTAGCAAAGTGCCCAAACTTATCACACCTAAAGCATTGAATCTTGGACACGTCTCTCTTCTTCTTGGAGGGAGGTGCATCATCATTTCCCTTATCTCGATTCCTCTTGAAGAATCCTTTCCTTCCATCTTTTCCTTTCTTCTTTGAAGCATGGGAGGCAAGAACATGAATGTCTTCATTCTTTGAACTTTGACCAACGCCTCTTGCCACCAATCTTGATTCTTCTTGAATGCAATCAGACCTTAGTCAATCAAACTTAGGCAATTTTGATCTTGCACTGATTCCGTGAATGTAGGATTCCCAAGACAAAGGTAGACCATTGAGAGCAAGCATGGTCAAGTCTTTGTTATCAACCATATGCCCGATTGTCGAGAGCTGATCTCTCAAATCTGATATCCTCATGAAGTATGCAATCACTGATTCTCCTTTCGCCATCTTCACATGGTGTAGTTGTTGCTTCAGTGCAAGTGCTCGGCTGGTATTGTTGATTTCGTACATTTCTTCCAATGTTTTGAACATGTCTCTTGCTGTCTTCAACTTAGAGACGATAGGAACAATATGATCCTTGACGGAATCAACCAATATCTTCATTGCCTTAATATCTTTCTTCACCCACTGCAACTTCTCTTCTTCCTCCTTAGGTTCGGGAACACTAGACTCCACAAACTCACCCAAGTCATTTTCATGCAAGGTAAGCATGATCCTAAATCTCCATGATGTGAAGTTTGATGCTCCCTCGAGTCTATCCTCAATCTTCAAACCGTTCACCATCTTGACTAATGTAGAGCATGGACAAAGAAATATGAAGAAGAGAATAGAGTATTGTTGTTTAGGAACAAATATGATCACGATCCTCTCAAACCCGCTCTGATACCATGTTAGTTTTGTGATCAGATTAGTGCACAAAAATTTAATTCAAAAAATCAGACACAATAACACAGCAGATACCTCGAAAACCCTCCTCTTGAGGGAGAAAAACCCAAAGAACAAAAAATCTCTAATATATTATTCAAGAAACAAATACCTTTGTACTATATAGCCTTAACTCGAAGGTAATATGTCATGTCCTCGCTTTAGCCGACACCGCTATTCCAGGAGTTAGTTTCCATAATTTCATCCCTCGTGAGGTTGACAGTGCGAGGATCATCGGTGGCGCTTATCCGTTTGGTAGCTCCAGCTTTCAGGCTTGTGTCACGTTGGGGCCTTCGCAGAATCTTCCAGAGTTTTTCAGAACTTTCTATTTTTAGAAAGTTAGGTCAGCGGAAGTCGCTTATCTCAGCAGTGGCACCTCGTACTTTATCACCGATTCACCCTAGCCTGTGCTAGTGATGGTTGATTTGATCGAGAAAATAAGGATAATTAATGGATTATTAAATATTTAATAATTTGACTTTATATTAAAGTCACTTTATTGAAATATTGAAATATTTAATTATTTGGCTCAATTATAAAGTATTTAATCATACTTTATAATATATTATTAAATGTGACTTAATGAGTATTTTATATTCATTAAAAGTGGACGCCAATTATTAAATATATTTCCTAAGTCAAAAGTGCGAAATTAAATCATTTATTTAAATGATTATTTTAAATGGAGATTGGGTCGAATTTCTCAAAGGCTTATATATTCTCAGCAAAGACAAATCGAACCATTATGATATGATATTCTAATTTGTCTTTCGTGTTCGAGCATTGGAGTTTGCAAACCTTAGGGTTTCTCGCAGACGTCGCTTCTCAAGAACTTAAAACTCTTCTAGGATTAGTGCATCGAGGTCGCAATAATTCACCGGCTTTTGCACTTGGTGATTTCATCATCCGTAGGTCACGATCGAAGCTATTCATTGTATTTAGCAGATTCATTGCAGTCAATCATCGCATTTAAGGTGTCTTCATCGAGAACCTCATTCTAAAGATCCGCATTTTCTTGAGGTCGCATCTTTTATTTATTGCAAGAGTCGTGATTTTTCTCAGACTTTACTGTGTCAGATACCTCTTCCGCAGAGGAACTTTCTATACTTATCAATAATATCTTCCTCGGGTGTTTGTGACTCTGGGTCACTTTGGATTGTCGAGGAGTTGCATTGTTTTATTGTGAACTTGAGAACCTTCTTTATTTCTCGCCGCATCTTCTTACCGCCGTGCCGCATGATCCGCACTACCACCGCATCGCTCATCCCCGTGAGAAATCATCTTGGGCTTCAGCAAAGATCCTGACATTGTGTGTTGGGGCTTTGGTTCCCGACACTTTGAGGTTCTAAACCTAAGCCGATGTTTACCGCTTTATTTCCACACATTCAAGATTATTGTTTCGTTACCAATTAGAGACATCGTGTTTTTCTTCAATAAATTGCTTGCACTTCATTTTAGAGTCTATTATTCATCATTGTAATTGTTCGAATTGAAATAAATGAAACGCCTCTATCTATTCAACAATTTTTATGCTTTCCAAGCTTGTATGACCTCTTTTATGAATTTTTATCATTTCCTAGAGAAATCACAATTTTCATTTTGCCCTCCTCGGTGGAAACTTCGCTAAAACACAAAAATCGGAAACTGGTAAAACCTTCAAAAATCAATTAGGGTTTGAATCAGAACCACCGTGGTTCCGACAGTTGGTATCGTTAATGATCTCCGCCATCCTCGCTTTTTCTCAGAGATTTCATCCATCATTAAAGTTGCATTTCTGGGTTGCCTTTTATGAACCAAAATATTATTCAGTATACCAGAGGTGTGGGTACAGGCAAAGACGAAGATTGGACAGGTCCACCGATTCCAGAAGGTCAGACAATATCAGGAGTGCTTGGTTGTCACAGATCCAGTTCAGACGACAGTGAAAACAGTGTAGCAACCCTAATGGCGGAACGTGAGCCTTCCTCAGAGACTCGCAGGGATCTAGGGAAGACACATGCAGAGGGTGATATCACCGATGAGGAGTTCAGAAGGAGACACGATAATATGATGGATATGATGTCTCAGTTGATGGGTACTATTAGACAGTGCACACCCACACAGCCACATTTCATTCAGATTGGTCAGACGAGCGGGACTGCACTCGTGGATCAGCCATTAGCATCGGCACCTAGACAGCCGTCTCCGATTTATCAGGAGCGTAGGCCAGGACAGCCTACTTTCTTACCTAGGGAGACTCCACCACAGACTCCAGGAGCAGAGCATCAGGGACAGCATCAGGAGTTTCAACCACACAATGGCATGTCAGTGGCAGACTTGACGAAATTTCATCGCGAGTACATGTCTTTAGCGCCTGAGATCCGACAGGCACTTACATTTCATGAGTTTATAGATGTCTATAAACCCAGAGGAGGAGGTAGGTTTGATCGTAGACCCCCGCAGTATCAGCAGCAGCAGCCACAGGTGAATAGAGACTTGCAATATGCTGTGAGCAAGATTACACTGCCATATTTTGATGGGTCAGAGAAGACATCAGCTAGGTCATGGGTCCAGAAATTGGACAACTACTTGTCACTTAGGCCTATGCAGGAGGATGAGGCAATTAAATTTGCCACTTTACATCTGGACGGAGTAGCACACGATTGGTGGCACCATGGCATGTATACGTTAGGCCATCATGCGGTTAATACCTATCAGGAGTTCACCAGCAGACTGATAGAGAGGTTTGATAAGAAGGATCCGGAATTGTATTTCAGAGAGTTGGCTCAGCTCAGACAGACAGGCAGCTTGGATGCATACATAGGCGAGTTTCAGAGAGTTGCAGTCATGGTGACAGGGATTTCGGAGCGGAGACTTATCATACTCTTCGTTGAGGGTTTGACCGAACCCATGAGAGGTTGGGTCAAGGCGTTTGATCCTACTACACTTCAGGAGGCGATGCGGAAGGCAAGGAGTATGGAGCTTGCTGCTCCGAAGAAACAATTTCCGCCTAAAACAAATAACTTGCCTATTGAGGAGAGTCATACACCAGTTGCAGAGCCTAAAAGGAAACCAGTTGCAAGAATTGATGATGCAACTCGGGAGGAATGCAGGAAGAAACAACTTTGTTATTGGTGCAAAGCACCCTACAGCAAGGAGCACGATTGTCCTTTGAGACCGAAAGGCAGAGCCAACCGCGCCATGTGGGTTTACTATGATGATGACGAGTCTGATGATTCAGACCAGCAGGTTGTTTCAGAACATGCAGAGGCCGGGAATGCCTCTATGGAGTTTGGGACCCGATGCCAACTTATCCCCGTTGGTATTATCTGCTAGTGTACGGGATGACTCATTCAGGTTTAGGGGATTAGTGGAAGGACAGCGATGTATTGCTATGCTCGACACTGGAGCCACACACAATTTCATTGATGAGAGCTTCGTCAACAGATGTAGACTCCAGACAGAGGATTTCGCTGGATTCAGAGTTCGGGTGGCAGATGGATATACACTCACTTGCACTCGACGGATTTGTAATCTCACTCTCATGCTGAATGATTATGAGTTGCAAGCAGATTTTTATGTTGTCAACTTAGGAGGGATGGATTTAGTGTTGGGTATGAGATGGCTGCAGGATATCAGTGTGTTCACTCTCAACTTGCCTAAAATGGAGATGAGATTTGAGGTACAGGGCAAGAAATATGTGTTGAGGGGTATTACAGATGGCTGCCTTCGTTCTATCTCTATCGTTAGTGGGAAGAGCGCGAAGGTAGAGGAGGATTTTGTGCAGACCATGCATGGTTATGCTCAGTACCCCGGGGGTTCTGAGGCAGCCGTTTGGGATCAGCCCAGTGGTTTGGTTCCGTTTGTGACCAATCCATTGTTTGAGACAGATGTTATATCTACATACGACAATCCGCTCTTTGAGTTTGATATGAGTACACCTGATCCTGGTCTTGAGCAGAGTGATGATAGCGTTTGGGATCCTACTTGTGCACTGGGATTTCAGACTCAGCTCACGGAGGAGTATCACAGTGTGTACATGGTGCAGAGTGCATATAGCTTCATGATTAATCCGCATGTACACGATTTGTTTCAGGTGCACAGTGGTGGTATGCACGTGCTTGATATGTTGGATGATAGTATATCTCGTGCAGTTTTAGGGGGTAAGTGTTGCTTGCAGTTTGACTTGCCTCCTTCTGAGTTTCTTGATCCTATGCCGGACCGCACTGAGGTTAATAGGGAATGGTACTCATTTCTTGCTGATCAGTTGTGGGAGTTACAAGAGTCCGTTGTGGCCAGCAGGAACATTGTCCGGAACTATCCATGGGATCCAGGTGGTGCAGTGCAGCTGTATTTGCAGAGATTGCTTGAGGACAAGCAATTTCAGGGAGGGCGGACTGTCATGTCCCCGTTTTAGCTGACACTGCTTGTCGAGGGAGTTAGCCTATAATTTCGATCCTCGTGAGGTTGGACAGGGTGTGCGAGGATCATCGCGGCGCTTATCCAAAGGTTTGGTAGCTCCAGTTATAGCTTTGTAGCCAGGTTGGGCCTTCGCAGAATCTTCCAGAGAGTTTTTCAGGAACTTTCTATTTTTAGAAAGTTAGGTCAGGCGGAAGTGCTATTCGGAAAGGGCACTTGGTGCACTTTATCACCGCATTCGACCCAGTTCCAGATGGTTGATTTGACGGAGAAATAAGGAGTAATTAATGGATTATTAAATATTTAATAATTTGACTTTATTATAAAGTCACTTTATTGAAATATTAAATATTTAATTAATTGGCTCAATTATAAAGTATTTAATTATACTTTATAATATATTATTAAATGTGACTTAATGAGTATTTTATATTCATTAAAAGTGGACGCCAATTATTAAATATATTTCCTAAGTCAAAAGTGCGAAATTAAATCATTTATTTAAATGATTATTTTAAATGGAGATTGGGTCGAATTTCTCAAAGGCTTATATATTCTCAGCAAAGACAAATCGAACCATTATGATATGATATTCTAATTTGTCTTCGCGGTTCGAGCATTGGAGTTTGCAAACCTTAGGGTTTCGCAGACGCTCGCTTCTAAGAACTAAAACTCTTCTTCGAGATTAGGCATCGAGGTCGTGGGCAATACCAAATTTAAGCTTGCACTTGGTGATTTCATCCAGAGGTCACAGACTGAGCTTATTCATTGTATTTAGCAGAGATTCACAGAAATAATCATCAGACAGTTAAGGTGTCTTCATCAGAGAACCTCATTCAAAGATCTGGCATTTTCCTTGGAGGCCGTACCTTTTATTTATTGCAGCAGGCCGTACTTTTTCCTGTACTTTACCAGGCCGTACTACCTCTTCTCCAGAGGAACGCCTATACTTATCATCTTCTGGTGTTTGTGACTTGGCCGCCTTGGATTGCTGAGGAGTTGCATTGTTTTATTGTGAACTTGGAGAACCTCTTTATTTCTGGCCGTACCTTCTTGCTGTCAGGCCGTACAGATCTGCACCAGCCAGCCGTACTGTTCATCCCCAGGAGAAATCATCTTGGGCTTCAGCATCTGACAGTTGTGTGTTGGGGCGCCTTGGTTCCTGGACAATTTTTGAGGTTCTAAACTGAAGCTGCATGTTTGCCGTTTTTATTTCCACATTCAGCATTATTGTTTCAGCCGCCATTAAGAGACATCAGGTTTTTTCTTCAATAAATTGCTTGTACTTCATTTAGAGCTCCATATTCATCATTGTAATTGTTCTGGAATTGAAATAAATGAAACGCCTATCTATTCTGAACAATTTTTATGCTTTCCAAGCTTGTATGAATTCTTTATGAATTTTTTATCATTTCCTAGAGAAATCGCAATTTTCATTTTTGCCTGTGAAAACTTCAAAAACACAAAAAAATCGGAAACTTGCAAAAACCTTCAAAAATCAATTAGGGTTTGAATCAGAGAACCACCGGGTTCTCACATAATAGCATCAACTCTAGATGCAACAATATAGATTACAATCTGCACTCTTATATATTGAAATCTGCTCTTGGATAACTTTGACCTGCTCTTGAAGGAAATTCGCACTTAGAAGGAATGAATATCAAACTTGCTTGATGATTACAATGAGAAGACCGATCCATATATATACACAATGAAGGGACGCCACCTTTTTAATACAAGTCGGCTAGCAACAAGAAAATAATACCATTCAAAGGGACACATCCAATAAAAGGTAAGTCGTCCTCATAGTAACTCGTGCCTCTTGGAATCGCAATACACCAAGAGGAGATGTCGGCCTTGATGGAAAGTCTTTTTCAAATACACAACCATTAAATGATATTTAATTAGAGACGTGACTCTTCAAGAGTCTCATGTCGGCCAAGACAAAGAATACAATAAATACAATTCAATAGCTGAAGGCTATATTAAAATTGTCTCAATCGGATCTGGAAGAAGTCGACCAAAGCTGCTATAACCATCAACATAAGCAACAATAGCATAATGAATAAGATTAAGCAAGTTTAGATAAAGATGTGTACCAGCTTTTGACTGCCCTCAGCCAACAAACTATTGTACTATAATTAGAAAAGAATGAAATAAATTATAACAATACTTGTCTATGCCCAACAAAGGTGAAAGTGAAACTGCAAATCAAAATGGTGAGTGCCAAAAGACCCCCAAAAGATGAAAAAGTACTAATTGGATGTAACTCAGAGTGCTATTTGGTCCATTGGCGTTCTACTAACAACCATTTGGTAGTCAATCTAGGGTCATCCCACAATAATGGGTCCCAAACTTGGGACATCCTGATTCTTCTTGAAATCACATATTTCTAGAAAAAACTAATGATTTAAGCCTTGAAGGATTCCATCTTAATTATTTCAATTGAAGAGGGTTAGATAAGACCCCCTTGGATAGAACCCCTTTAGTCTTAAAACATACCCACAATGGAATCTCCTTCACACCAATCAAATGTTGGCAAAAAAGCACTTTTTCTTTTATCTTTTGAGGGATTAAATAAAGTCATTTAGAATGTCATGGCCGCGAAATAGAACACCAAACTATAAAAATAACTAAGCATTGAAATGCAAATAAATAAATAAATAAAGTAAATGACAAAATTGAAAATACATATTAAAAATATATACACATTAATAATTTAATACTATTATAATTATTAATTTAAAATATTACACTCACAAATATTAAAATATATATATAAATAAAAGCAAAATATAAACATCATAATAATAAGGGATATTCACAAGAAAATAATATTATTTAAATGAGACTAATCCTTAGTTAAATAAATAAATAATATTCTGGATTACGGTATGTCTGAAATAAATAATATATCTCTGAAACTTCAGTTAATAGCCTGTTATTTATACAATGTTCATGAAACGTTGATACATTCTCAAATTTGATTCACCGGGAAGTTCATGTCATATGCTTATCTTTTGCAGAAGTCATTGACTTATGTGTGATTATGAATGCTATGAGACGAAAGGCTTATTTGTTATCAATAAACAAAATATTTATCTCACTGTGAAATCATTCCCAAGCATTCCAGCAAACTGCTTGAAAAAATGTCTACATGTGTCAAACTGTGAGCTCGAAAAAAATATTGTCAACACGGGTAGGGGATATTAGAGAGGTTGGGTCGTTTATTTAATTCCCAACGCTTCCATATAACAACCACCAATTGCCCAATACACAGCACCTATCACAGCACTCTACAAGACACCCTAAGCACACCAAAAATTGTCATGCCTGGCAATGATTATGAGTCACCTCTACAGCCATGAATTAATTTTTGTCAACCAATTAACTTTTTAGTCTGCTACACAGTCACACAGACCATCTTATATCATCAAGCCCAGCACCTACAACCTTTGTTGGCTTTCAGTTGATTACAGTTTTGGTTATCAGTTTTGTCCTTGATGTCAAAACCTTATGTGTTGGCAATGATCTCATGGTTTTGATCATGTTAGTATGATGACATTGCATGTGTTGGCAATAATTGATTCATATTGTTTATGATTATACTGGACTGACAGTGTTGAATGAAGAAACAGGGCATTTATCAGCTTCAATCACCTTGATATGTTCAGGTATATGGTTTCAGTTGATATTATCAGATTGCTCTTTGTTTGGCATCTTGGTGATTGATTGACATTGGCACTACTCTTTGGCACTCTTGGTTTTGGCATTCAGTATCACATTCAGATTTGCAGCATTGTGATGTCTGTTTACATTCAGATTTGATATCTTGTGGTACTGATGTTTGGAGCTTCATGTGTAGACAGCAGTTTTACTTTGTTCTATCATGGCACATACAGGTGATGACATTGAACTGGGAAGGTATATCTTGTTTCAGTTTGACAGCCACAGGTATATTCAGCATGCTTACAAGTATTTGTGACATACTCATACTGGCAGATTCATTTGAGTGAGATATCATTTGATTCATGGAATCATAAATTTTACTAATTGCAAGGTTTAGAACAACATTATAGTTGTGAATATCAGCTTCATAAAGGTATTGCTTCAGTCTGGTCTTGGTTTCATTAATTAGGTTGATCTTGGTATATGATATTCAATACTTGGCATGGCATATTTCTGTGATCACCATCATATATGATATTGAAGCTATGAATATTTTATTTAAAAAAAATTTTAAAAAAGACTATTAAAAGCCTCTATTATAAAAGGCTCGGGCTTACCATATGATATATAGTTCATATTGGTTATATTGGTATCGGCCTTTTTATTGTTTTAAGTCTTAATAAAAAGACTCGGGCTCCATTTTATTGTCGGCTTTCATTGGAATGTTATTATTTTGAAGACTTTAGTCTTCACCATGCATGTCGACATACTCATTAGAGTTTGATTCTTAAAAAGGCTTATCGGGTTTCTTTGACAGCGACACCATGATGGCTTTGGCAGATTTAATAACTCACATGGATGTGAGTTGGCAGTGACTTGTCTTTCATTTGATTCATCATTTGGTTGATGGTAAATGGATTTGAAAATGATTATGT
This sequence comes from Sequoia sempervirens, assembly GCA_007258455.2. NCBI lineage: Eukaryota > Viridiplantae > Streptophyta > Pinopsida > Cupressales > Cupressaceae > Sequoia > Sequoia sempervirens. The sequence goes on along the minus strand of VDFB02275304.1, from coordinate 12,138 downwards.
TTTAGTTTGCAGATTTCAAATGATTATTGATTATGTTTTAGTACTCAATGAAAAGAAGACTAGGGTAAAACAAGTGATAATTTCATTTTTGCTCAAACCCTAGCGCCGCCATGTTGAGATTTCAGTCATAGGTTGAGCAAGCTTGTGGTATTCTGATCTGGTTTTTAGTTATGCTTGTCTTTGATGGATGGCAAGATGGTTGGTGGTCTTCGCTTGAGCTGGAAGCGGAAGTTTGGGCAGTTTTTCATTAAGATCTTCAAGGATTTTGTTTGTAGGTTAAATCCACCATGACAGAGGTAATATCTATGCATTATTTTGATCTTTTGAAGGTAAATCTGGTAAATGAAAAGTAAAAGAGGAAAAGAAAACTTTGATTCAGTTTCGAATAGATTTCTTTTACTTTGTTTTGCAATGAAAAAGAATAAAGTTCAGGGTAAAAAAATGAATGAAGAATTACTTCATTTCTGGTTATTGGTTTCGGTTTTAAAACAAAAATTACTATTCCAGATTTGTGATTTCGAAAGAGGAAAGAAAAAGAAATTACAGTTGAAAAAATATGGTTTTATTTTGTAACTGTAATTTGTATTTTTACTATGGTAATCCTAACTCGAGTGTTTGTTTTGAACTCGAGTTTGATAGGTTGGCTCAAGGGTTTCAGTTTTATTTGCTCTATAAATTCATGGCTTTAAGCCATTGTTCAATGGGAAGTATTGGCAAGAATTTGTATGGCTGAGCATAGAACAGATTGTTATTATAGTGATATCATTTGTGTTTGAAATGAGTGAAAAGAGAGTTTAAAAGATTTATATCTCTGATTTGATTACAGAGATTTCATATTTCAGTGAAATTATTTTTGTACTGTTTCATTCAGTGTACACATTTTAGTGAGCATTATTGAAAATCATGTGTTATCTTTTGAAACTTTGAAAAACAGAGGAGTTCGTGCTCCTGTGAAGTTGGTTTTATTTGCTCTATAAATTCATGGCTTTAAGCCATTGTTCAATGGGAAGTATTGGAAAGAATTTGTGTGGCTGAGCACAGAGCAGATTGTTACTATAGTGATATCATTTGTGTTCGAAATGAGTGAAAAGAGAGTTTAAAAGATTTATATCTTTGATTTGATTACATAGATTTCATATTTCAGTGAAATTATTTTTGTACTGTTTCATTCAGTGTACACATTTTAGTGAGCATTATTGAAAATTATGTATTATCTTTTGAAACTTTGAAAAACAAAGGAGTTGGTGCTCCTGTGAAGTTGGTGCTTCAGAAAGTTATTGGAGTTGGTGCTCCACATTGTAATGGAGTTGGTGCTCCACATTATAACAGAGTTGGTGCTCTTTTGAATGAATAAAAGAATCAGTTTGCGAGTTGTTTTTTATACCCCAAGAGGGTTAACATGAATTGATTCTCTTGCATATCTTTCTGCACAGTTTAAGTGTTCATGTGTTTGGTTAAATCTTCCACATTGTTTCAAGGTCAAATTTAAAATTATGCTTTCAAAGTCAAAAGTCAAAAATATATCACTCTGATTCACCGCCCGCCCCCCCCGCCCCCCCCCGACCCTCTCAAAGTGAATCCACTTCCAACAACCTTTATGTCCAACAGGAAGAAGATTCAGCTTCTACAAAATCATGACCAACTCCATACTTCCTTCATGTTTAGCAAGGAAGAATAATCACCCAAAACAGACTTAACACATATGCCCAACACCCATAATAAAATAATATTAAACCTCTTTAAGCTTCCTGTATATTCACGATGCCACCAAAAGGCCTATCAAGCTCATCAATGAATGCTCACATCAACTTTGACTGAGAAATATTGGCACAGCTTTTGCAAAACGCATCCAAAGAATTATAATGAAAATGCTCAGGATGAAGTGTATCAATAGCTTGGAAAAATACACCACACGTATATCGAGAACGATAGCAATAATATTACTCGCACCTCAAATTCATAGTGCCAAAGGAGAATATTATGCATGCCATCTATAGTAATAGAGTCGCAATATTTTAACAAAGACATCGACACTTCAAAGGTATACGCATTTTTTCTTATTTTTTGTCTCCACAAAAACATAAAGTAATTGTCACAGCCCCATAAACAATGAAATCGCCATCATTCAATTCCTTACCATCAACCCATATATTGGACAACTAAAAGAAAAGCTCCACAAAGGCCTTCATTAAACATACACAAACACCTTAGATTTGCATGACTCCTCTTTGAAAGAGCCATCGCCAGAAAACAAGCCATCGAAGCAAAAAGACGCTGTCAACATTCATTTCGATGCCAGAAATTAAAACGCCACCAACAATCAACGAAATGCAAAAATCATCAATACATCGAATAACCACAAAGATTTTAATGAATGTGAAATCATGTTTAGTCGACTTGACAGAAGTAACCGTCACCATACATTTATAAGCTGCCACGAGCTGAAGATAATAATCAAACCATTACAAATCGCCCCATTAAATAACTGTAGTCGTCTCATCCATATTCGTTGCTTTGACAATTCAACAATTGACATGGCAATCTGACTTGGCAAGATATGTTGACGAAGTAAGCAGGAAAGAAGCTCAAGCAAGCAACCAAGTAGGTCAAGCAAACAACTAGGTAGCTCAAGCAAGCAACCAAGTAACTCAAGCAAACAACCAGGTAGCTCAAGCAACCAACCAAGTGCTCAAACTAACAAACACCTCGACATCAATGACAAAATACTCAACACGTTCAGCTTAACCCAATGCCAAAGGATCAAGCCATTAAATATTTTGCTATACACTTAGATGCTAGAGCTTATGAGTGGTGGCATCACAGAATGATCACCTTCGGCCATGATTAGATTCACTCCTATGCAATGTTTATAAAGAGATTAGTCGATAGATTTAACAAGAAGATCCAAAACTACATTTTAAGGAATTTGCACAACTTAAGCAATGGGGTTTAATTGAGGCTTACATTGTAGATTTTCAGAGGTTAACTGTGTTGGTAATTGATATTCTGGAAAGAAGATTGATTATCTTATTTCTGGATGGGCTTTCAAATCCATTTAGGGGTTGGATTAAGGCACTTGGTCCACCTACTCTTCAGGATGCCATCAAAAAGGAAAAGGATATGGAATTCAATGGCTAGTGTTGAGCTTTGGGGTTTCTGATAAGTTCATTGATGCTTTCTAGGAGCAGCTTCATCCTACGGGGTGTGTTCCAAATATCTTGGATGAAAATGTTATTTTGGAAGAGTGCCTATTTTTAATAAGGCAAGTTCTTGGTGAGTTCCTGAATATATCGGTGTCTCCAATTTTCAATTCCAAATTATTTTTTGTAATGTCCCCTTCCTAACCTGTTCAGTGGAGTGGTAGAGTTAACCTATTCAACAATTCCCATACCCTAATAGGTTGTGGTTAGGGAACTTTGGTGATAGCTTCTTCAACATTTTGGTGTTGTGATATGTGTAATGCCCTTTTCTGGAGTGTTTTTGGTGATTTCTCCTATACTTACTATTTTTAATAAGTCAATCTCAAGCACCGACGGAGCCAGTTGTCAATCCTACTATTTTTAGAATTGTTGATGGATGTTATTTTTAGTGTCATGTTGGCATTTGATATAGTCTAGTGCATTAGAATTATATAACGATGTTATAAACAGGGAAACCCGGGGACGCGTCTCCCCCTTAAAATGGCCTATCCCTATCCCCGAGACATCCCAAGTACAGGGGGACGGTTGGGGGACGGTCCCCTGGCATCCCCTTTTTCTAGCAAATCCTAGGAAACATCCCTGAAACGAGGAAACTGTCAACAGAGAAAGGGGGACAGTTGACCATTCTAGGAATGGCTAGGGGACACCTGAGCCATTGCTCGACCATCCCGAGGATGGTCGGTCATCCCTCACGTCATACATGGTTCTAAAATTTAAAACACATTTTAAAAAAAAAAGGCAAAGCCTTGATTACATGCCTATTGTGGGCCCCATCATTATTTGTCTTATGAGGAAAAAAGACTCCTCTTTGCATTTGTTTGTGAAGGAGAGAAAGAGCGGCCAAGGGTTTGAAGTTGCAGCCATTGAAGGAGGAAGAACAGCAGGTTAGAGGAGGAGAAGAGGTTGAAGTTAGTGCTATTGGGAGTGCAAATCCACCAAAAAGGTATGCATTTCCTTTCCTTCTTTTTTTTCATTTTTTTTTGCAAAATCTCAAGCATACAATGTCTGATTTTTTTATTTTCTTTTGCATTTTTCAATTTAAACTTGCATTCAAAATATAAAAAACATGAGCAGTAGTGGGAGTGGGAGTGAAAGTGGAGATGAAGTGCAAAATAGAAGAAAAAGTGGTGAGGGTGTTAGTGGAGAGCAAACAAACCCATACCAATGCCCTTCAACAATCATGGAATGCTATGCAAAGCACCCTTTAAACAAAAACAAAAAAAAAACTTTCCTTCAATATGTATGTTATACCTATGGGCCAAAGACAAAAAAATTCAAGGGAGAGTAGGGTGTGGTATTGCCATGTTTGTGAAAAAGAATTTAGAGGCAGCTAAACAAGGGTAAGGTCTCAATTTTTGGGTGAGGTGGACCATGGAGTTAGAATGTGTCCTGCGTTAAAGACCATGAAGCAGTAGAGTGCCAAAGATTGAAAATGGAGGTGGATGGGGTTCAAGGTGGGTCATCTTCTTTTCCAAGTACGCAATCAACTATGCCTATGCCTTCCACGGTTGGTGTTGATGCTTTGCAGCGTCTGGGTTATACTTCCAGCCTTGCATGACCTGTGAAGTGAAATTTAAATATAGCCTATTTGGCTATTTAAATTGCAAGGCAATCTTATAATTATGCGATTTTATTTGTGAAATAAAAATATTCATTATGGGCCGACTTGCTAAGAAGACAACTCTTGATTCTATGTAAATAATATTGTATTTATTACATACAAGGCCGACTTATTATTTATGAAAGGAAATTATATTATAATTTAAGGCCGGCCTCTTGTAATAAGGCACCTCTCTCTTGTATATATACAAGATCATTCTCCTCTCATTGTGATGATTTTTCAAGCACAAGCATATTTGCAAGTTAGAGTAGACTTAGAAGGAGCAGATCGAGTTTATTCAAGAGCAAGACAAATTCGCAAGTAAAGCAGTGCTTATCAAGTGCAAATTGCATTCCATCAAGAGTAGATTAAAGGTCATGAGCAGATCTATTAGAAGATCATTATTGTAATTGCAAAAGAGCAGATCAATTATTCTAAAGAGAGCAATCTGATTATCTCATGCTTTGTGAAAGCCATTCCTTGTAAAGCTTCATTGCTGATTGTCGAATATATATAAGGAAGATTTTTGCTGGGTTTTTCTCCCTCAAGTGGAGGGTTTTCCCAGGGTATTTGTTGTGTTATTGTCTGATTTGCATTAAATTTCTGAGTTTATATCTGATCACTAAAAACTAACAATTGGTAGTAGTGAAGTTGCCACAAGAGGAAACAAGAAGGTGAGTGGTAGTGGGAAGGGAGCTTCAATTGAGTCTATGTTTAATAACCAAGCACGAGAAGCCACCGAATCTTCCATTTCCAAATTCGTTTTTGCCCATGCCATCCCAATTCATGTGGCCCGTTCATCTTATTTCAAACAAATGGTTAAAGATATAGCCACTATTGGTCTTTCATTCATACACTTTGGAGATCATAAGCTACGCACTACCCTCCTAGACAAAGAGTACTCCAAAGTTAATGTGTTAATGGAGGATATGAGGCGAACGTGGATGAGGACAAGGTGCTCTATAGTGATGGATAGGTGGATTGATGTTAGACATTGGCCACTCATCAATGTCATAGTCACATGCCCTGCTGGTTCTTATTTTCTTAGAGCCATAGATTGCTCGAGGAGACGTAAGGAAGCACACTTCCAATTTTCCATTTTGAGAGATGCCACAAAGGAGGTTGGGGTTGCTAATGTGGTGCAGGTGATCACCGATTCAGCACATGTGTGCGAATCCGGTTTGATGGTGGAGGGTACTTATAGGCACATATTTTGGACCCCATGTTGTGTTCATGCATTAAACAATGCATTGAAAGACATAGGGAAGTTGCATTGGGTGAAGGAAGTGGTGGCAAAAGCTAGAGATATTCAAATGTTCATTTGCAATCACCACACTTGACTTGCTCTCTTCAAATCATTTTCAAAGGAGTTTCTCAAACCTGTTGAGACAAGGTATGCCACTTCATTTTGTTTCACTATCAATTTTTCAAATTTTGAAACTTCAAAGTTCAAGCATTTCAATTTGTATTCATAATTTGATTTTGTTTTAATGAATCATTGAATCAATGAATGTACTTATGCCACATACTTCATCTTGTTGGAGAGGATGCTTGAGGTGCATGAGCCTCTACAATTGATGATGGTCAATGCAGAGTGGACTAGATGGCCTAATTCAAGTTCTGCTCAAGGAAAGACCATCAAACAAAAGATCCTCGATGACGATTGGTGGTCCAATGTGAGGTAAGACATATTAGATTGTTGAATTTCATATTAAATTTATGATTTTAATATTTTAATTTTATTTTCCAATGTTCCAACTTTTGAAGTTTCTAACATGTCAACTAATTATTTTGAACCTTTTGTTTGCATTTTGCAGATATATTTGCTCCTTCATCTCACCTATTGTAGATGTCATCTGATATGTTGATGCAGACTCTCCTAGTCTTGGAGAGATATATGAGACAATTGATAGTATGCTTGGGAAGATCAAGCAAACAATTTTGGCAAAGGATCCCACTTTGGATTCATATGAGCAACACATTAAGCCCATTGTGATGCAGAGGTAGAATACAATGAACACCCCACTTCATATGACTACCTTTGCTCTAAATCCCAAATGGTATGCACCAAGGGATGGTAGGGTGCCTCCATGCGATGGCCCTGAGGTTTTAGATGGGTTCACATGGGCCATTGATAAAATGTATTCAGCAGAGCAGGCTTCACTACTTCGGACACAATTCCTAGACTTTGCAAATCTTTGTGGCCCAAACTTGAGTAAACCACAGGCGAGGTTGGATAGAGCTATATCGCTCAAACAAACCCTATTGGACAGTGGCCCTTTCATGGGAGTGATACACCGTCGTTGAAGACACTTGCTACTTGCCTTCTTGCACAGCTTGCCAGTTCCTCTGTTGTAGAGAGGAATTGGTCCACATATAGCTTTATCCACTCCCTCAAGAGGAATAGACTTGCCTCTAGACAAGCAAAGAAGCTAGTGGTTGTTCATAATGCTCTTTGACTTTAGGATCAGCAAACTCCAGCTCTACGATGGGATATTGATCTTGAGGACATGGCCCAAGTAGATGAGGAGGAGACAGCAGAGGGTTTGGTTGGGGTTCCGTTGGTTGGGGATGAGGTGGACCATCACAGTGATAGTGACTTAGAGAGTGACTCTGATTTTGATGTGGTTATGGGAGATGAAGATTAGGGGCAACAATGCTCTTTATTTATTGACATATTGATATTATATTTTAGTTTTCATATGAAACTTTAAAACTATAAGGCAGCAATGTAGCCTTTGGGCATTTTGATACAAGCTTATAAATTATAACTTGGAAATTGTTTCATGATTCATGTATGGTTAATTTTGAATTTTGAATGTGTATTGAGTATTGACAAATAATGTAGAACACAAATGTTATATCTTAAGGTTCTATAATGTATATTATGCATGCCTTATCCATGTTATCATATGAATATTTAAAATTTCCCTATACTTTATATAGCCGTCCCCCCACTGTCCCCAAATTTGGACTCGAAATCTGGAAATTTGGGGACTCGTCATGCCACACCCGTCCCAAAAACTTGGGGTAACACTGGTTATAAATAAATAAAGTTAAATTAAAATTTTAACTTTATCAATATTTTAATTAAAGGACTATTGTGGGTACCAAAGATAAAGTAAAATAGTTAATTTAAAAGGATGGCCCCTTTCATGTGTTTGGGCGCCCTATTGGAGAAATAAAAAATAAAGCTTGAATACTTTAAAAGGTGAAAAAGCAAATAGGGGCGTGGGGTTTTGGGAGTGATAAAAGCAATTTTTTAAGGAGCTCATTCTTTATGCTGATTTTGGGTGTGACTATTTTCCATTGTTGGAGGAGCCATTCTTCAGAAGGGTTTGTGAGTACGAAATCCCTTGCAGCTGACATCTCCTATGTTGGTGAAAGATCCAATCTGGGAGATTTGTGGTGATTTCCATTCAGGAATCACATCTGGGCTTTAATGGTGTTTGATATCTTCTTCTTCAGTTCGTAGAGCTTCATATCTTCAGCGATTATTCATAATGGCTGATTAAGAGGATTTTCAGAGCTTATTGCAAATCTTTGCATCTATTTTCTACTGGCCATACCCTCTAAGGTTCGTCGTACCATTCAAGGAAGGAAGGGTTTGCTGGAAAAAGAGGGCACTAGGGTTTGGAGCTGTTTTGAAACTTCGAGAGGCCTTTGGAGTGATCTCTACTATTCCTATCTACCATGCAGCTCTGGGAGGGTTTCTTGCAGTTTGGCATCCATTTCTACGGTACCAGTTTGCATATTTTGTGAACAACTCAAGCCATTTCAATGGTGCATTTTGTGGGTATGTTGGAAATACATATGTAATGATATTTTATGAGCTGGGTTGTTCTTACTTTGGAAAAATATTGTACATTCAAATCAGAAGTTAAATCTGGAATATTTCAGCTTGGTTATTTTTTGGAATTGGTCAATTTTCTGAGTTTTTAGTTTGTTGCAAGTATTCCTTTTATCTATACTTTATTTTCCCTGCCAAAATGATTGCAAAAAACCAAATCAAAACACACAAAAAAACAAAGCAAATAGGGCAGCATATTACATTTTCGCATTTTTTGTACCTTCAATTGGGTGTGGGAAATAATTAATTGTAAGTTACTGAATAAAAGCAATTTTAAATGACAACTTAAATTAAATATTTATAAAATAAAGTGACTAATGTGCCAGAAATATTAAATATTTAAATAAAGTCACTTTCAAGAGCAATGGAGAGTATAAAGAGAATTTGGAAGCTCATTTGAAGATTATGCTAGAATATTTTTTTATTGTGTGGATTTGAAAAGTTTCTTGGAGCTCGAAACACTAGGACTCAAACCCTATGGGTAACTAGATTCAATGGTGCAACTATTCTACCCTAGCCAACTTGTTGGAGAGATTATTCAGATTTCTCCCATTGGATTCTACAGGAGAAGTTCACGAAATTTGTGAAGTCTCTTGCAGAGACAAATTTCAATGATAGATTTTGAGTTGGGTGCAGAAGGAAATTACAAGTGATATTTATTTTCATATAGCTACAACTACATAGCTTGTGCATTCCTAGCCGATTTCATCAATTGTACCATCTATTGGGTGGAGGAGTACTAATATTCAAGGAACCGTGGGCCCTCATTTCTATCGCACCTTTTCTTTGAAGTATATTATATCCTATTTAGGGAGTAGATGAGTATTGAAGAATCTCCAGCCATGCCAAATCTTCATCGCTGCTTTTCTTAAAGGTGTCACCGACTATTTTGAGGATCCCATACATATCCATATGATCAAGGAAGCGGTCAAAGGGAAGGGTGTTAATCTAATTCAAAAACCACTTTAATCTTTGTCGCCATTCAAGTAGACTATGGGCCGTATGAAGGGAAGGAAATGTTGGTTTATGGATTTGTTGTTGTACCATTGAAGAGGTAGTGTCATACAGGTCTGGGGTGCATTAAATATAATTAATCTTCCCTTTCGGAACTGTAATGTCCCCTTCCTAGGCAATGCAGTTGATTCAGGGGTTAGCCTATCATTCAGACCCTCGTAGGCTGACAAATGTGTTTAGAGGGTTACTTGAGGCAGTTATCCTGCGTTTGAGAACATTACTCTAGCAGTTGATTCAGGTTTGGGCCTTGGCAGACCCTTACAAGAGTGATTTCTAGACACTTACTATTTATAGTAAGTCAGGCAGATAGGGGTTTCTATTTCTGGCAGGGCACCTGGTTCGTCGGTCAGCTTAGTTTCGACCCCGTTTGATGATTTGATGAGCAAACAGTGATTATTGAGGCATTTGATAATTATTAAAAGTTTATTAATTTGACTTTATAATATAAAGTCACTTTAATGAAAAATTAAAGTAATTATTTAATGGCAAATTATAAAGTATTAATACTTTATAATAAAGAGGTAAATAATATTAAATGAGTATTTTATTACTCATCAAAAAGGGACGCCATTATTTAATTGTTTTGCCTAAGTCAAAGAAGGGCGATTTAATTAATATTTTAAATGCTAATTACTTGCTTTTTGAGAAGGGGTCGACTTATTGAGAGGAGATATATATTTCACAAAGACAAATCGAACTCATTCAATCATGATTATTCTAATTTGTCTATTTTTCTCTCTGAGAGCATTGGGGTTTGCGAAACAAGGGTTTCTGCAAATCATTGGATTTTGGAGAACGTTCCCTCTTCAAAATCAGACATACTGAGATTGTGAGATACCAGTTGAAGCTTGTCAGTTGAGTGGCTTCATTCAGAAGCATTATAGAGCTTACTATGGAGTTCTTATTCAGAGTTTGGATCGATCTATCTTCCAGAAGGAGAATATTTTCATTGGCAGTGTTTTATCCAGCATCTGGCACAAACTTCAAGGGAGTACGTATTCTTTATTTTGTAATGTCCCCAATTTAGCCCTACGCTCTTCATTTGGATTTAGCCTATTTCTGGGAACTCGTAGGCTAAGCAGAAGCTCGAATCAGGGTTTCCAAACTTCTTGGAGGACGTTTTTGTCTTTTTGCGGAGCTTGCACTTGGAAATGTTGAACTTGGATTGCGGATTCCTTCTGAGTTTTTTGAGAGCTTCACGTTGGTGGTTTCGGTTCGGCATTCTGAGCAATTACATGGATTTACTATTTTTAGTAAATTCTATTTTTAGCAGTTGACTTGTTGACTCCTAATCAGTAGGCTTCACTATGGCAGTCTATTCAGACGGTATGGTTGAATTTGGCTTTTGATGCATTTCCATGGTGATATAAGATATTTTATATTATAATGTTATAATTTAACATTATAATTCCTTGTTCTAGCATCATGAATTAATATTGTCTTTAAAAGGGGGACATTACAGGGTTTTTTCACATGGAGGAAATATTTTAATATTTCCTAAAGCCAAATATTGCTCAAGGAGTTTGGACGCCAACTTTGGGTGAGCCAAATATTTTATTTAAAAAGTGAAATTTATCTTCTTAAGCAAGTACGCCATCCTAAGGGTGAAGACAAAAGACAAGTCAATGACCTAAAAGAATCTTTGAGGTGGTGCCCTTCTTGGAGGTTTCTAGAAAGCTCTTCTAAAGTTATAAATTGGAGCTCGGGGTCCTCATTTTGTTTATATGATGAATTTGAAAAGTTATGCTGCCGAATTGGCTTTGGGATTGCTTCGAGGAATGTAAGCCTCCTAGCTTGGCTCTTCTTCTTGCTTGAAAGACAACAACTAGTTGAGAGGTTTAGTTGTAGTTGGTTTCCTTTCATTGTAGTTGGTGCTTCTCACATTCTGTAGTTGAGTTATTGTATTTTCTGTCAATTTTAGAGTTGCTGGTTTGTATGGCTGTAGGTTGTTTTTACTCACAACTCAAGAAACAGAAATAATATTGTTCTGGGTACTGTTCCAATCTATTTTCCTATGTAGGGCGACCATATGTGCAAGTTTCCATAATTTTATTTGAAGTCTATGAATTATCTAAAGTAAATCGCCCTTGCTTGCAGGCAATTTCACTTCGTAAGTGCTTTGGAAGTCGTGCAAAATAAATAGGGGTCTTTGTGAGAAGTTTTTGTGGTCCATCTTCATTGTCATCATCATTAGAATTTTTTGCAACTGATTTCAAGTTAAATGAGTGAGTATTGAGAGAGATATGAGCATTTAAGAGAGTTTTGGAGTTGCTGATTTCACCATTTTAACTGCAGATCTGTCATATCAGACTTAGTAAAATTATTAATAGGGCTGGGATTGTTTATCTTAGTCATATTAATCATTCTGGAGTAGCTCTACATTTCAGCAGCTTGATTATCACTATAATCCATCGTGCTTGCAGGAGATATATTATATTGTAAGGCTGTTAGTAGTACTAACAAGCCAATATTCA
>VDFB02275303.1:0-196319 GCA_007258455.2 Sequoia sempervirens | reverse complement strand
CTAGAAAATGGCCATCTCAGTGGGCATCTGAATTTGCAAAAGCAAAACTCTAATCTAATTCTGTCTAGGAAAGTGCACCCTTCCTTGCATGAGTCAAATTGCCTATGAAACTGGAAGTTTCCTAACTTATGCACGATAGCTGAAAGTAGAATTGTAGCTAAAGATGATGCTATCTAATCTGAAAAATCAAACTTCTGAAAAAAACAAAAGCATAATCGAAACTTAGACTTCTAAATCTGGAACAGCATTTTAATTTTAGAAGAGGATGAGGCTGGCACATACATGCACCCTCTGTCCAGTGGTATGTTCTATCCATGCTGATCTCTCTGCTGCTGTCACTGTCGTGCTATTGCTGTGAGAAGACTAGTCAGTCAAGTAGCTCAAGGTAAAAAGTCTAACACCACCTCAGTCAACTGTTTTTCAAGACATAGAAAATGGGCCTAAGTGCAGATTGATGCTGAAAGGTAAAGGCATGCACCCTCTCCTTCATAGCTGGGCACTATTCTCAAGAAGACTAGTTGTACGTCCTATCCATGCTAATCTCTCTGCTTACACACTGCCGTGCTATTACTGTGAGAAAACTATCAAAGTAACTTAAGGTAAAAAATCTAACACTCCCTTGGTCAACTGTTTTGCTAGACATGGAAAATCAGCTAAAGTGCAGATTGGTTGTAATGTCCTTGGCAAAATCTGACCTTGTTTTCACCTCATTATGCCTTGGACATTTCATCAAACAGTTGTCTTGCAACTTCTGTACTTGCTGGTTGTAGTTTCTTTTTGATATTTTGGATGTAGAAGATGATAATATGCATTCAATGAACTCAAATGAACATGTACCAAAGTCTGAAACTAATGGAGGATGCAAGGTAACATTCTTTTTGACTTTTTTAATTAAGTAGATGACTGAAAATGCATGTGACTGATACCTACAGCCAATAAGCATTTCTACAAACACTTGGCATGCATACTAGAGAACTAACATGAGAAGCTACAGCCAAGACATTTTGACAAATAGTTGGCTTGTAAACTAAACTCCTCAATTGGATATTATGAATGAAGCTCAATGCTTGAGAGTACAATGGAAATATAACAGCAAATTACCATAGATGCCTATGACTGCAAATGTCTAAGCAACTATTTCCTACAGCAACAACCTCCTAAACACTTTATTATTTCAAAACACTACAGTATGGATTGAAGAACCTGGAAAATGCGCCACTTGAATGAAATTGCAGACTTGAAGAAAATATTCAAACTCTTCAATGAGGTTGTCCTTTTTGTCCCAAAAGCTGCCAAAGCCTTCCTTGATGCCAAGCGCACCCCCTTGAAACCAAATTGAATTTTTTGAGAAGCTTAATGTTGCAGATCAAACCTTTCCTTCATGCTGGTAGTCGCCCCTGAAGAATATGGCAACAATCTGAGGTAAGCAATTTCGAGTTCCTTTCTTGAATGGAATACTTCCCAAGAGTGCAAAATCGTCCTTCTATAATCTGCAAGTAGATGTCTTTAGCTTCTCCAATCAAATTCTTCAACTTCATCAAAATCGTCCAACAAAAGCACCAAACTGAAAATAACTTCACTGAAAATCTGAGAATGTTCCTCTCAAAATCGATTTGCTCAAATTATGCAAATCAAAACTGAATGATGCTGATAAATTTCTTCAATAAAATCTGAATATAGATCTTCAATGTGTTCTCCACTTGATTCCTTCAAAATTGGCCAAAGGCCACTAATTTTGCCAATGAAGTCCCAATAGAGAAGTCTGAAGTAACTCCTCCACAATTCCAAACTAGGGTTGATATTTCACAACCGAAATTGGAAGTAACCAGCTAGGTTTGGTCTCTCACAAACGAAGATTGGAAACCAACTTGCCAAGCATTCAAGCTTACCAATGTAGTAGAAAGATGTATTCAACTCAAGATGCCCCAAATGCATAGCCCAAGCTTCTTTTTATACTTTTCAAATTAATTAAATAATAAGTCATCCCTTTTGATATTATATTTTATGGGAATAACTTAATAAATAATTAATTTAATAACACCTCTTGATTTAATTAAATCATCAATTAAGCTATCCTCATGAAATATCAATAATTTGGACAACTTAATTAAATAATTTAATTAAATCACCATACCTCCAATTCGGGGACATGACATTGGTGCTCAAAGCTAAAGGCAGGAATGGATTTGAGATGAGGAAAAGGTTATAGGTTTTTAATATGTTGATCCATTATTAAAAAAACGATAAAGTCCAGACCTGAAACTTTTAGTTGCAAAAGCCTGGATGATGGTTGACCTGCTGCAAGATGGGGCTAAGAACAAGAAAGTAGATAGTAAAGGGTTTCCATATGGTGCATGGTGATGAGAGACCATTGTGATGGGGCATACCACTACATAGAAAGGAGATCTAGGATCTATCTGAAAACATAAAAACAAGGACAAATATGGGATTGGAAGGGTGTAATGTCTTAATCTATGGCAATTGCAATAATAAATGTATAGTGAAACATACAATACATCAAGACAAAAATAACCTTAATTCAACCACAATATCTACTACTTTTGCTCTTTCAAGTTCCAGAGATACTAAGGATCGAATTAGAAAACGCACTATTTATGACTTCTCAGTTCCAGCATGAACCATATAGAATGAATGCAATACAGAATTGTAAATCTTTAATGTGAATCTAACATGAAATTGACAATTAGTGATGCTCAAACCCCCAATGTACAAACATAGTAGTGATACGCTATAAAGATCTTACTCTACAAATGTAGGATCCTTACGTCTATTTCAAAAAGGCACGTGCAAAGACCACTCACCAATTTTCAAGGATTTTGGAGCTATATGACAGTATGATGGCAGGAATGTGTCTGCAATCCAAAGGAGATGATGAATAATGATTTCTTGACTGAACCCTAATGGTGAGCCAAAAGTAATGTATATAAAAATAAGAAATGTGATGCAGTGAGAGCAAGGTATAAGTTTTTTGTATTATCCTGCTAATAAAACTACTAATTTGTTTTGAATGGTTATATCATAGTTGAAAAACTTGCCAATTGCAAAAACTCGCCAAGCCCGGAAAATACGGTACGGAAAAAACTCGGCAAAAACTCGGAAAAAACTCGGCAACTTAAAAAATTGCTTAAACTTCATTAAAAACGCTTTTTTGTTGTTGCAAAATTCAATGATAAGATGCATCCAATGAGTCAATAAAATGAGTACATAGAAGAAACAAGCTGAGTCTTGTTATATTTGATTGATTTGAAAGAAAATTAGATAGAAAATCGTATCCTCATGTGGAATGCTCAATATGCTGATACTGATAGTCTAAAACAAAATGAAAATAGCAAATTGTTTTTGAAAAACTAAAGGTAAATAGTGGAGAATACCTAGAAAAACAAATGAATTCAATGGGAGTTTGAGGGCAATGCCCCAATGGGGTGGAGGGGCAGTGCCCCTTGTGGGGGTTTGGGGGCAGTGCCCCTTGTGGGGGTTTGGGGGCAGCGCCCCTCGCGGGGTCCCGGGGCAGCGCCCTATCGCGATACAGGGCGGGGTCGAGGGGCGGAGCCCTCGCCACCAAGCCCAAATTAAGACCCCCAAAACCACACAAACCTTCATGGTGTACATCATTTTGCATTAACAATAAAACCCAAATTAAGACCATCAAAGCCACACAAATTGTCATGGAACACGTCATTTTAGTGTTTTTTCTAAAGCAGAGCACGCAAATGAATGAAAAAATAACTCAAAATGCCTTTTTAGCCGACTGCCTAGGCATTTTCCAGATCGCGCGAGTTTTTTTCAAAAACTCTCCGTACTTTTTGGAAAAACTCGCCAAAAGTGCGGCGAGTTTTTCTAGAAAGTACGACGAGTTTTTTCGGCGTACAATTCCTTGGAAAACTCGCGAGTTTTTGTTAATCGCCGAGTCTTTGGCGAGTGTTGCAACTAGTGAGCAATGAGAGCTAATAGATTCAAGCTATTTTGAAGATGAATTGAGCCAAGTTGTGTCATGTTGTGGACTCACTTTGGCTTCATTAGAAGTCCTACACAGCTTGGCTCAACCTCGCAGAGCACTAGTGCCAAGGTATTTGGGTGTTACTTATCATAGCACCATGCTACCTTCCATGGAATAACACAATGCCAAACCTCCACTATTAACATCTCAACAAATTGATGCCACCTTTAACATCATCTCAAATGGTGTTTAGCTTGATTGATTCTCTCTCAGTTGGCTTGTATTGCTAAAGGCTTTTGCATAGGCCAACTTTGTGCCAGAGCTTTGCATGATCGAAATTTGTACCATAACATATGTGTTCTTCATTGTTTGCTTTGTTAGGATCTTATACACTTGCAAATCAAACTACTAAGGTCCAGTCATGGTGCACGGTATTGTCAAGTGCTGATAGTATTGCTGCCTTTGTCCTCAAAGGGGCAGAGTTCCCAATATGATGTGGTCCCCTCACGGGGCTAAGGGACAATACTGCTATGGGGTGCAAGGCAACACTTTGCAACTTAGATTTGGATGTAACTTATCGAGGCCATACCATGTTGATTGGAGAAAGGTGAATAGCCACTTAGGGGCTCAATCATTGCAACTTTTATAGCCATTCTTTAGCCTTCTTGGATTTGTAGCATTATGTATATACATTTGTATCATTAGATAGACACATCACAAACACAACTAGTGCAAGATAGTCATATGTCTCTCTCAAGAGTATGCCATGTACTAGACACACAGATTAATACAGTTTTGTATTCCGTTCCATTATCTTTCTTGTGCATTATTCTTTGATTGTTATTTTGTATATTGCTACCACAAATAATACATTTAGATTATAATAATTATATGTGCTGTCCTCTGGATCTCTTCTAGGGTTCAAACTAGAAGGTAAAAGAGCTGTTTTCTAAGATGCCAAGGGTTACGGAATTAAGTTTCAATGATGTGAATATATGTTGAGCATTAAACGGTAGGATGGGGTGCTAAAGTTTAGGACCAACCTTAAGTGAAGTCCATGAAGAGTGTTGTCAAACTGGCCCCAGGACCTCAAAGATAACTTCAAGTGGTGATTTGTGATTTTTTGAAAAAAAATGGAATTGCACAATAAAGCAATGTTTCAAGTTTTGAGATGGTGCTGGAGAATTTCTTTCAAGTCATGTTAACAACCTGGGAAGGGAATCCTTGAATAGTGGTAGGTCTACACAAAGGGGAATTCATCATTGGCTTAATGATATATTGTATATATCTTTATAATATTAGCTATACGGAAATAACTAGTTTGAAGGAGGAATGATAGATTAGATGAAATGCTAAGAATTCCCTGGTCCATTGGTCTCAAGGAAATTGTAATGATCACAAATCCACTCTAGAAATAGGAACAGAACAGGGCATAGATTTATTCTAGGGAAATGGGCAGAGAATTGAATTTCTAGAGAAAATAGAAATAGAGTAGAGCATGAATTTGCTTTTCATAGACACAGTTAGAGGTTGAGTTAACTTATTTTACATGATATGTTCACAGTGAACTTATCCTCTCTAGATATAGAAGAACATTTGTTCTAGTCATGTTTAGTTGCATTTTATATCTGGTAGTTGCAGTTTATGAATGCTCTTATCTCATCCAAGTTGAGAAACAGTGGGCTAGTTTATTTAGAGAAGTAGAACAAATAAAGCATTGCAAAGGTAATAGGTGGATTTGAAAAAATGGTTTTAGATTTCCTTATGACAATGGAAAAAAAGGTATTTTTTGGAGAAAGTTTTCTTGTCTATAATTAATAAGACTGATTGTAAGAAGGTTTCATTGATTTATGAGAATCGAAAATGTGTGATCTAGTTGAACAAGTACTTCATCCGTAGGAGATAGTCTGTATTTAAAATTACAGGTGTCTCAACAAGGAGATTGGCCTCTTTTGATAGCTAGTTTTAATCAGATCAAGTTTCAATTTCGTTATTCTGCCATAAAAACAACTTATATTCTGAACTCTAATAAATAATATTTTAGATTTTTAGGATAGTTTTCATTTTCTAAAATTTGGTTTTAAACTTATTGGCTAAAGTCATTTTCAAAAGGCAGGAGCGTCTATGGTGAGTTCACAAAGAAATGAAGTTTGAGTATAGACCGCAGTCTCCAACTCCTCATCTACTGTCCACAATAGAAGTTATCGATGATACAGAACTAGTTCACATTAAACTGGAATTGGTTGTCAATAATTTGAGGAGAAAAATTCCAATGAAAGAAACAGGGAACCTCTTTAGGTCGTTGGCATAGTGGAGCCTGCAGCCTTCAACATTTCAAACTGAAAAGAAGAATACATGGATGCCATTGTTGTGCTCGGTAGGGTAACCAGTGAACCAGATGCCTTCATTTTCTAGCCTTGTATTAGGAAATGCGGGTGCCAATGGAAGAAATTATTGTAACAAGTTTAACAACATTAGGCTGCATATGAAGATTTTTGGGCAAACTGCCTGGATGATTCCTGTGTTCAGAACAGAAGACAAGGAAGAGCTATTCCATCTTCATCTCAATCTGACAATTACAATGACCCTAATGATAACTATGAGTCTATGAGGCAAAAGATGATGATCAGGGTTATACACAATGAAGCACTCTAAGCTCCTCAAGTGGCAGCTGATAAAACAGAACTTGCCAGAGATCAGGAAAACAAGGAAGCCTTGTATGGGACAGAAGGAAACAGAAAGAAAAAGGGACAAATTGCTAATGATGAAAAGCAAGGAAACCATGAACAGTAGAATGATCGGGATGAACAGACATTTGTAACATCACAGTCAACATGAGTTTTGTGTAGTGAGCCCTTTAGAAATAGAAGCGAAGGGCAAAGGAATCATACCTGAACTCGCTCCATTTTAATTGAAAAATCTCTCAAAAGCAAAAACCCTCTGCAAGTATCAGCATTTATAAGGATGCTAACTCCATCACATTTGATTCAGCAATCCATGTAACTGACAAAAACAAGGGAAACATGATTTATGGGTAGGATTGTCAGGTTAATAGGAAAGTATTGCCAATTTCTCAGAATGGGATACAAGGGACAAAGCAATTCCTTAAGAATGCTGCAGAATTGTAAGAGCAACGGATGATCAAAGGGCCGGTGAATCAAAAGAATAACTCCAGCATCAGCCCTTCCCCCCCATGTCAGCAAGGTCTCCACATACTATCTTGATAGGAAATATAAACAGTTGCACAATTGTGTGAACTCACATCATATGGTAGAGCATTGAAGGATTATGCTCAGAGAATTTACAATATAGGCACAATTTTTGAAAAAATTGGCATTTGTTCACGAAAACAATTATCTTTGTTATCACACTTGTTCATCCTGTGTAACCAGTCATGTTTTTTTGCTTTTAAGTTTTCAATTACACACCCTAGAGCTTTTTTTGTATCTATATATTTGTAATCCTAAACTTTCTGAGAGCAAAAATTTTAAATTCCTTATTTCCAACTAGTTAAATCTCAATAAATGTTGCTTCTTCAATTACTCCTGCCATTTTAGAAGATTTCCAGCTCTTACAGTTCAACTCCTTTTTATTTAAAGATCTCTACTATAATCAATTTTAAACATATTGGTTTTGTGATTTTCACTATCACAGGCTCACCACATTCTGTTTTATAGACTTGTACCTTTGTGCTGAGGCTTGAACTATAGGCTCTGATTCCATGTTAGAAATAATATATGTTTAACAGTAATATAAATATTTGTACAGAGCAAGTTTGGCAAAAGAAAAACATTCACATAGGTATGGTATACAATTAGAAGCTAGTTAGGAAATTCCAAACACAGAAGACAAACATGCTTTGGTAGAAGATTGCATCAGAAGAACAGTAAAAGCTTTCCCTTTCACAAATGTGTGTGTATGTGTGACAATGAGGGTGTGTTGTTTTCGTAATAGCTTCATAATTCGTATGTGTACACTAATCATCTCTCTAGTTTACAAATTATAGATAGACAATCATAAATATGTGGTGAAATGATAATTGATATTCAATATTCGTTATTCTATATTTACAAAGGAGAGGAAGACTCCTTATATAGAAAATTACAAGACGATGTTTCTAAAAAGAAACCATCGTTAATTGAAGCAAACTAAAGCTGAAAACTGAAAGATGCTAAAATGAACTAAAGCATAAACAAAAGTTACTAAAAACTAACTAAGTTAACTAAAAGTAAACTATCGACTAACTAAAACTAAGATGACCATTAAATATTACAATAATACTTTAATACCCTCCCTTTATGGTCATCCTACAAACATAAACCAAGTTTATCCATGATCTTCTGGAAACATATCATCGGTGACTGATAGTTGGAGAAACATAACCACTTCGTGATTACTGGTCCTTTCCCACAGAACAATCAAATCTAGTCACCGACACTTGAAAACAGTGAGCATCCTCTACTTCCAAGTAGTATAACTTTTCCCATTGAACCTTTGGGTACTTTCCAACATGAAGTTGGTCAAAGCAGCCATCCCTCCCGTTTTCCAAAAGCTCGAAAAATGAGGTAAAGCCTTTGATTAGCTAGCACAAAACACTGGACAATTAGCTGGCACAACTTCCACGATTTTTTCAAAAATCTTCAAAAAGGAGGTTCAAAAACAACAAGATTTTTCAAGAAAAACCTTCAAAAACACAGAAAAAGCAAGATTTTTTTAGACAAAAAATCTTCAAAAATCTTTTGAAAAAGCAAAAAAAATCTTTAAAATACTTTTGAAAAAGCAAGCCCTGAAATCCGCGATCTCTTGCAAAAGAAACCCTCAAGTTTGCTTCAAGAAAACCCTCAAATTTCTTCAAAAAATATGCTGCAATAAACCTGTTGATGTGATTTTTTATGACCGCACCAATCAGCAGAACAAAATAGTCTGAAGGCTACTCTGTAGAAACCCCTATTCTCACCGATCTCTGAAACTGTTTGTTTTTTTGCTTGTTTTGACGTTTTTGGTTTTTTTTTTGTGTTTTTGCATGAACAAAGGAAAATGCGATTTTGGAAGAAAATGATATAAAATCTCTAACAAATATAATAAGTCCAGATCTGACATAAATAGACTCTGAAAACCACAGCTAATGATTGTATTATTTTTCCACAGCTATTACAATGATAAATCTCTGACATGCAGACAAGATAAGACAAAAATATCAGATTAAAACCTGATTTGCAGCAAGCTGAAACATCATTGAAATGGTACGGCCTTCATGGATTTCCACTTCTCCCTCCGTCAGATGCATGAAGAAAGATCCAGTGGTGTAGGCGCCCAAAGGGTTGAAGACAGAAGACCAAAAAGGAAGGCGATTTGCCCAAGATGAAATAGTACGGCCCTTTTATGATGGTACGGCCCTGCAGCAAGAGATGTACGGTTTTTGTAACAGCAGCAACAATAAAAAGTACGGCCCTTATTTGAAGTCTCCAGATCTCAGGAAATAGGCGCCTAAACTGAAGAAACTCTTCTGGATGAATTACAAACTAAAAACCCTGAATATATTTCGACTGTGAAGCTCTGTGATAACTTCTAGATGAAGATATCTCTCTGAAAGCAATAGATCAGTTGGTATTTCACAGCCTCTGAACTGCAACACTGAAGATGGCTCGTTCTCCAATGCCAAAACGAAAACTGGAACCCTTGGCTCTGTTCTCAGAAGTAGACTTGATCAAAAATTCGATTTTTAACATAATGAGCACAATTCCCAATGAAAACCCTTATATCCATCAAAAGTTCGACTTTTCTCAAAAAGGCATCATTTAAATAAATTCGAACTTTTCTTTTTAATTTTTCAATAGTTTCGAAAGCACTTTTAATTATAAATTATAATTAAAAAGTGGCCCCTCTTCAATGTTGGTCGACCCCTTTAGAAAATCACTTAAGTTATAATATTTAATAATATTATAACTTTATAATATAAGCTCCAGATAATTAATATTTAATTTAACAATTAAAATATTAATATCTCCCTCAAAATATGTTCGATTCATGAACCGTCTGAAGCTGGTGAATAAGTGATTGATTCTGCACATGACCAAACCATACTGCTAGAAATAGCAGGGGTGCTCCGCTGAATGACAAATACTGCTAAAAATAGCAAGTTAGGCAAAAGACGTCCGAATGAGCCCGAACGAAAGCCAATTGGTAAATTCTGCCGCTCCGAAGCCAAGCCAAGTTCCAACAAGACCCTCTATCCATCATATCAGCCTACGAGGGTCACATAATAGGCTAATCATAAGCTCTGAGAGATGTCAACTGGAAGGGGACATGACATACTCCGTTCTCTCTTGATCAAAGTATTCCGTGCGCTAAGATTGCAAGAAAGTTCGCACGTTCAACTCCAAGGTTCCGAAATACTTAGAATACCCTCAGTTGGTTTGATGTGAATTGCTGTTTTCACGAGGGGACTTACACAATTGTTCAGGATTCTTGCAGTTAACAGTAGGTGAATGATTTGAAGGGGATTTTGCGCATATGATTTGGCAATAAGTACGTTTTCCTAAAACTAACCAAAGATGAACGGAGAGTAAATGAGTGAAAGGGTAAGAAGGTTCTATATTCTACTCTAAGGTGGGACGTGGGACCAATCTTAACAAGCTTCAACCAAACTCTGCTCCACCTCACGTTGGACAACTTACACAAAGTAGGTGCAATCTTCAAAGGGATAGCGAGTAATTTTCAAGTCACAACTCAACATCAAGATACCGTCAAAACGACGCATACCAAGGCATGAGCTACAACTGAAGTTAAGTTTATGAAATTCTCCAGTAGACCACGCAAGGCAAACTTGCCGTCAGCAAGCCGCTAGTGGTATGGAATGAAACGAAGTTGCCTTGATCAATGCCACACATCCACAGCTACCATCTACTTGCATGAAATGAAAATGCTACTTCTTAAACTACTTTACACTATCTTACGCTACTTGGAATTGAAGGGAAGAAAAAACCTTGCTAGCTAAACACAATGAAGACGAATTTCACCATCAATGAAAAGATCTTCTATTATGAAAGTGTTACACAACAATTTCTTACAAAAGTTTTCAAAGGAAAACTTTCCTTCTCCTCCAAACTATGCTAAACTATCAAACAAAATGTCTACTCTGCTCTACTCTCTAATCTGATCTCCAATCTGACTCTAGTCTCTAATTCTAATGAATACAAATGAGGGGGACTCCCCCTTTATAGATAGCCCAGTCCAATGGACGACCAAGATTACAATCAAAAGAGTGGCTAAGATTAAGCCACCTCAGCCCTAACCCTAAAAACTGCCAGAATGGGGAGTGGTGCAATAAATGAGCAAAGATTCCCACTCACTCCCAAAATAGTAAAGGCAATTAATGCCCATTATCAGTCTTCTAGAAGATCATCGTCCAGTAGTGCATTCCCATTCTCCTTCTCTCTGGCTGCAAACTCAATGAACCTGCCAAGTACAGCCTCAACCTCCTGAACTGAAATGGGTGGAATGCAATCAAGCTGGAACTCTAACACCGTGACTGACGGTTCATGCCGTGCACAAGATTTTCTCCAAGCAACTAAGGAATCCTGCGTGCTCTGGATCAAGCTGGAGAAAGTAGAGGTGTTCTCAAAGTCATCCTGTACGAAGGTCTTCACCTCTGAAAAGAAAGGCACCAGCCTACCCCTCAAATTATCAGCAGTCACCTCATCTGGATTCAACCGCCTAGCAAATATGGCCTCGAAGGTATTCTGGACTCCATCAATAATGTTGGCCATAGCCTTCCGTACTCTAGTTGAATCCGCCTGTGCTGCGTCGAAGAAACCACGTCCCGTGATTGTTGAAGAATACCATCTAGAAAAGTCATACCTGTCATTCTCCTGAATGACCCCTCCATCAATCAGCAATTGCAAAGGAACATGTCTCAATGCCTCAAGACGTTGAATAACCTTGCTCTGATAAACAAAAGCATCTCCCTAGGCCTGATCAACTGCCTCCATTCGTGCCAAAATACTAGAAGCCTGCTGAAAAGCAAGGGCAAGGTCCTCCATAAACTTCTCTGTCTCAGCAAGAAATCCTGTTACCCATTTATCTGCCTCCTGTGCCATCTTCCCTAGCTCCAACAAGCCACTAATCGACTCTCTAGGTATCTCAGCTGGAAGCTCTATCGCTGGAATCTCCTGCCCACGAGGACGAGACAACTGCTGCACATATCCTATCAAAGCCTTATGCTCTCTTTTCAATTTCTTGTACTTTCCTTCCTTTTTAAATAATCTGTCCTTGAGGGCGTGGTAGGAGTTATCACACTCCTCTACAATCTGTGCACTTGTGGGGCGTCCTAACTCCAAAGTTGTGACCACGTAGTTCTCGGGTACTGCTTCATCTCGGTCACAATCAACCTGTTGCACTGCCACGTGAAGGGTGCGAGAGCCATCCTCTTCAGTCGAGATCTTTGAAAACTTCCGTGCTCTCTTCTTTTGTGGAGGCGCGCTGATCCTGTTCAAAAACTCTTCCATTTCAATTGCTGGATCAATTTCTTCGCTAGGGCTCCTTCTCATCCTATCCCTGAGCCAATCAGGTACTGTATATTGTATATCAAACGACTGCTGTTCTTGTGCCTCTACTTCACGGACTTGTTCAACTTCTATATCATTCTAGTGAGGTTCATCATCCTCAAGTGGCTGAGTATCTCCTGAAACTATATCATCATCATCCAAAGCCGCCTCTAACTCATGCTGAAACTGAGGGTCAGTAGCAGTCCCCTCATCGGTTTGCTGATCATCTCTAGTAGGTGCGTTGACACTCTGGCCAACTGACTCTCTCCGTGGTGGTCGATTATCTTCTTGTACCGCTTGCACCTGATTCAATGCATTTCTTTGATCAGCAAATAAAGAAACCTCCTGTATACTTGGAGAACGTGTCTCCAATGGCGTGGGTGATTCAACTGCAACTCTTGGAGGCTCCGGCTGAACAGGCTCCTGCCGAACTGGCTCTTTCCTTCTAGATTCCGGACCTCGTGTGATTTGTTTCTTCCTGTTGGTGGTGGGTGTCCTGTGATCTCCCATCAAATTGTAAGTCAATGCAATCGACCTACTCTTCAGCCTGCTCACACGCCTGTCAACCCATGCTCTAGTAAATGTCAAGACTGGAATGCAAAGTGTGTCCAAATCTGCTATCTCAGGCTCTGACCAATTCGGGAGTGGAAGTGGAGTATTTCTCACTGCTTCAAGTCATCTGCTATGATTTGTCTTGGCAGCTTCGTACGAGAAGGCCTGAGGTTGCTCATCCAGTGAGTATTGATCATCTCCGTACATCTCTCGAATGCAGAAGCATACATTCGCTCAGCTCGCTCCCTTGATTTGTAAATCATGTTTCTATGCACTGGGATTCCAAAAGCCTCACCAATGGCAGCAGGAGTGAGGTTGGCGAGCACTTGTCCATCTGGTGACATGATTGACCTATGATCCTTCTCATAGCAGTTGGCGCACTCCATCATCAGCTCCGAACACTGAATGGCTGGTGGGAAACCAGCAGCTGCATATAACCCACTTCGAATGATGTTGTGCGAAGTAGCTGAAGGTTGACGACTACCAATTCCCATCATCCGATTCTTGAAAGTCTCCAGGTTGACAGAGCCCAAATTGGTATCAGTCAGCTTGCCCAACTTCGAAGTGAACTTTGACTCTGGCATAAATGTCTTGCTCAGCTTCTTGATAACTGCTTGCCTGGATGCACCATTGTTATCCTTGCCAAATGTTCTTGCTTCAGCCATCTGCAAAACAATGAACATCCATGAGTAAATTAATTTAAAAAATAAATAAAATGCTTTGCAGGGCTGCTAGTCGACTTCAAGAAGTTGCAATATTATATCTCATTCGCAAACCTCAACTTCTTCTTCAACAAATTTCGAATTTCAATCACTTAGAAAGTTTAGCAAGTAAGCTTCAGCAACTCCACTTTATAGAAAATCATCCAACTTCACTCTAGCAATGAGCAACTTCAAGAGACTTAGCAAGTTCGCACTTCACAAGCTCAGACGTAGATTTTCAAATCGCAGCAACTTCCAAATGACTTGGCGCCTATTTACTTCAGCAACTTCTCCAACTCCAAGTCGTACTTCTGACTTGCACTTGCAGACTTTAGCTTCAGCAATAAACTCTTTAAAATTCATATCTCAGCAACAATTGCAGCCACGACAAAATTTCGAACTCCTTCAGCACTTCAGTCTTCAGCAAATTCCTCTTCAAAAAAATTCGAACTTCTTCAACAGATTTCAAACTCAACACTGGACTCAGAGCAAATCGAGTTTCTTCAGCTGTGAAAAAGAAGTGAACACCTTCAGCACTTATAGGAAATTCGAATTCTAGAAGAAGGCTAAGTTTAGCCAGTGAATTAAATCTCCACTACTCCATTCGAATTTCCCTCTCTGGTATTTTTGACACTTGTCTTTTGACGTCAGGAATCTCATTCTTCTAGAAGTTCAACTTTGACTGTCACATTTTAATTCTCTTTCGAAAATGTTTTAAATTTAAATTCATCTTTTAATCAATTTCCATTCACCAGCCGAAGCTCTGTCTTGCAAGTTCTCAATTTGAATCACCTCCGACGCTCTGGAAAATTCATCTGTGAAGAACTCGATCGAAATCATCTAGGCAATTCACTTTAAATTCATCTTCGAAGAATTTTCCTTTTGAAAACACATTTTATTCAAATTTGCCTTAGAAAATTTTAAAATTTTCCCTTAAGAAAATTCACAATTCGAGCACCGATTAAATTCTTCATGTTGAAGGCCCTGGCGAAGTGCAGAAGACATAGAAATCCATTTCTCATCGAAGATCATCAGTACCCAGAAGAAAATTTTCTCGAACACGTGATGAATCCATGGGTACACAACGAACGGGTTCATTTAAATTTTTAAATTTTGAACCTTAGAAAAATATTATTCAATCAATTTAAATCCATTCTTCATCTCTGTGAACATCCTGTTGCTCTGACTTGAGAAATTTTTAAATCCATCCTGCAATGCGAACATTCTGACTCCGTCACTGGAAAATTCATTCGTGCTCCGAGAAAAATTATTCATCACCTTCATGCCTAGGCGTATTTTCTAGAGGAAGAAAATACTTTGCCTTAGAGAAATTCTAAATCACCTTGCATTTTGAAAATTTCGCCTTGGGAAATTTTACTCAACTCCTGTCATTTTGCCTTGGTGAGAAAATCTTATCAACTTCACTTAGAAATTTTTTCCTGAAAGCACATCATGGAGGATTTTAATTGCAACGCCCTCTATATTTTATTTTATTCACCACCTTATGCCTTGGGCGTATATCACACTTCCATTACTTTAGGCGCACTTAGCTTATTAGATTTCCCACGCCTGGTAATATTCTTCATCTCTACTTCCAACGCCTAGGATCAACTTTGTTTTCACCACGCCTTGCATTTTACCTCACCACCTTCAACGTCTAGCATATTTTATTCACCCTTTACCTTGTTTACCACCTTATACTCACCTTTACTCACTTCAATCTTGGGCGCATATTAGCATGTGTGAAGGATGACCCTTGGGCTTCCTTATTTTTGTCTTCACATGGCCCCATTTGGGCGCATTTGAGCCTAGGAGGAGGATGAAATTTTGTTGACTCTTTGACTGGCTATCCTTGGGCGCATTTTGGCATATGTGGTGGATGAAACTTCCAATGCCTAGCATGTGACTCTTCGACTTCCTTGTTTTTGTCCTTACATGGCCTCATTTGGGCGCATATTGCCATGGGTGAAGGATGAAGTTTCCAACGCCTTCAACAAGTGACCTTTTGACTTCCAGCCTTTTGTCCTTACATGGCCTCATTTGGGCGCATTTCCACATACATGAAGGATGGGCGCATTTGGGGGGTGGTGGAGGATATTTATACTTAGAATTTTTTTGCATGCCACTACCTTGAGCTGGGCGCATTTAGGCTAGGGAGCAGGATGAAATTTGTTGACCTCCTTGACTTTCTTGTTGCATGGGCGCATTTTGCCATAGGAGGTGGACGAGTTTGTACTTAGAAAATTTTTATGCTTCTTCATCAAGCAAGGCACATTTGGCCATGGGTGAAGGATGAAGTTTCCAACGCCTTCAACAAGTGACCTTTTGACTTCCAACTTTTTGTCCTTACATGGCCTCATTTGGGCGCATTTCCACATACATGAAGGATGGGCGCATTTGGGGGGTGGTGGAGGATATTTATACTTAGAATTTTTTTGCATGCCACTACCTTGAGCTGGGCGCATTTAGGCTAGGGAGCAGGATGAAATTTGTTGACCTCCTTGACTTAGAATATTTTTAAACACCTCAAGGCTAAAATGGGCGCATTTTAGCAAGGGTGAAGGATTTTCATCACTTAGCCATTTTCCTGACTCCAGCTGAAGATGGGCGCATTTGGGAGGTGGTGCAGGATGAAGTTTCAGACTTAGTCACTTTTTCTTCGTCTTTGCCAGTTCCTCCATGCCTTACTATAAATAGTAAGTCCCTTGATTTTCACACTTCAGAAGCTCAGAATGATTTGAAATTTTGAATGCTGGATCTTCACAACCTCATCAACCTGTTGACACTGCTATTTCGGGTTGGCCTGCTATTTTTAGCCCATTTCTGAAGGTGGTTTGCTATTTATAGTAACTGCCTGCTTCTGATACCTCCACAACTCCGTTTGATTTGAAATTCGAATGATGCGCTCCTCACCACGTGACCTGCCTGCTGACATCGGCGCATGCGGGTGATTTACTATTTTTAGCCTGTTTCTTAAATGACTTACTATAAATAGTAAGTGCTTCGTTTGCCTTCAAATTTTATCAGCAGATAGCTTGAGAGATGCTGATCGCGGTGGTATACACCGGTTTTTGAAAATTCTAACTTTTTACCCCTCTTTTCGGGTCTCGAAGCTGGAAACCCTAATTTGTTCTGCATGCATATCAAATGATCTCCGTTTGTTCTCGTTTCTGTTGCATTGCGATTAGCTCGTGATTCTAAAGTGCTGGGAGGCGGCTGCTAGGATGCACTTGCTAAAAATAGTAAGTTCCTAAATGAGTGATCATCTCCGTTTGCATGTCACGTCACCGCGAAGCTCTCGAAAAACCCATAAGGAATATGCAGACATGCAAAGAAAACCCTGACATGCAAACCCTAAAAATAGCCTCTGAAGGCTGAACTTTGAAAGTTGTCATCTCGCTTTGCATGTTATACCATCGCGAAGGTCTCTGAAAACCCATAAGGAATCTCCAGACATGTGTTGAAAAAATTTGCATCTAAGCCCTGAAACCCTGCTCCGGAAGCTGAACTGCTAAAAATAGTAAGTTGTCTGTTTCGGCTCAAATTTTGCACACGAGCAGCCTGATGTGTTCTGAATGCAATGTGACTGTTAAAACTTCGAAGGTGTCGAGAAAATGCCTGTAATTGCACACTTACTAAAAATAGTAAGTGACTGGAATCTGATGAAATTTCAGTGGAAGCTTGCTGGAAGCACACTGACAATAGTGTTAGTCTTTATTTTCAATTTATTCACTTCGCTTGACCTTAGATTGACCAAAAGGAGGGAAACCCTAATTTTCAGACTCGGCCAAATTTCACGTTTAAGCTCAATGGCGGGCACGCTGCCCGAAAGGTAGACCATAGAAAAGAGAGAGAGAGAGAGAGAGAGAGAGAGAGAGATAGAGAGAGAGAAACCAGAACCAAAAGACCAGAATGGAGCAAAAATTAGGGGTCCCCATTTTGAATGGGGCGATGTGTGAAAAGGTCACAACAAAGCCCTTCAAAAATCGGCTAAAAACCCTTTGATTTCCAAAAAATCGGTTCACAAAAACTCTTCAAAAAAATTCCTTGATTTTTATCTTTAAAAAAATCAGCTAAAAAACTTCACGAATTTTTATAAAAAAATCCGTCAAAAACTTCCGAAATAATTTTTCAATTTTCCATGTTAATCATTAACATTTGATTTTTTAAATAAACCGAGCAAAAACATCTAAGAAATTAAAAAAAAATTCCTTAGGAAAACAACGAATTCTTATTATTAAAAAATCTGCCAAAAAAGTTTGAGCCTAAGCTCTGATACCATGAAATGATAATTGATATTCAATATTCATTATTCTATATTTACAAAGGAGAGGAATACTCTTTATATAGAAAATTACAAGACGATGTATCTAAAAAGAAACCATAGTTAACTGAAGCAAACTAAAGCTGAAAACTGAAAGATGTTAAAACGAACTAAAGCATAAACAAAAGTTACTAAAATCTAACTAAGTTAACTAAAAGTAAACTATCGACTAACTAAAGCTAAGATGACCATTAAATATTACAATAATACTTTAATATGTGCGAGTTAGTATCCTACTTGATGACACAACATAATTAGATGTGAGTTAAAAGTCAACATGATTCTTGTAGCTCCAAAATTACTGACAGATTACAAATATCCATGAATATAGACTAGAGTTTTTTATGTAACATCCTTCTAGTGCGTTGAAGCTCTTTAAAACAGCATTCTTGAATCTCTCTCACTATATAAATCTTCATCCATCTTTTTCCTCATGCATTCTTGGTATCTCTGTGTTAAAGCTGTGACAGATTCATATATAGTGCATGTATAGTAGAAAATTTAGAAAATAGAAGTTGATAAAAACCCTTGTTCTTCTTTGCAAAGTAAATCAAGAGCTCTATAATTTAAATCTGGTCTGTGTACTTGTGTCCAAGCTAGGACAAAGCATCTTTGTTTAGGCCTTTTAGGTCTTCAACACCCTAAAGGATCTAGTGTTTTAAATTGTTTACTCATAGCTCTTATGGGGCATTTTTCCATTGATACATCTAAATGTAGTTTTTAAAGTCTTTTTTTACAAGGAGAGAAATCAGCTAATTTTATCACCCCATTACATAGACTCGAAACAATTTGTCTCCCAATCCCGAGGAACAGAATCCTTTAGGCTTAATGGTAGAGCAAGAACCATAATTAGGTATCGTATCATTCTAAAATATTTGCTTCTTCAATGCTTATAATTCCATGTTTTCTGTTGAGATTAAGCTATTGAGTGCTGCATTGAGTTATAAGCTACTTCTCATCAAGTTTAAACAGTAGCTTGATCTTTCCTCCCGCCTCTTGATCATTTAGTTTTATTTCACATATACATCTAAGTTTGGAACTAGAGGCTCGAAAGGAATACTACTTTGGGATGGTTATATTGATGCCTACTCATGCTCATGGATGTTCTGAAGACATGGTAATAAACAAAAGTTCAATAATCAATAAATGTGTATTGTTCTTTCTCAATGGAATAACTTCAAGCCAATTTCTTTCTTGGATATAAACTTTCTGTTGGTTCTATTAGATAAAGATGTTGTTTCTATTTTGGGAGCTTCATTTGTGCTGCTTATAAATCTAATTTTTTTGAGTATCACTTGTGCAAAATAGTGAATTTCTACTAGCTGACATCTGTGAGCAACTTATTGTTTTTCTAATCTTGTGAAAACTCAAATTGAGTTTATGATTTTAAAGTCACGTTTTATAGCAAGGTTATTTCCTAGATTGTTGATTTTGTGCAGGAGTCGAGAGCAAGAACAGTTAGAGTGGCAACATACATATGCTAGATTAAAGCCTGGAAAACTGTCACCTCTGTTACCTGTTCCACACCATATATTAAAGCCACCTTATGTGGATTCAAAATTTGTACCTGAAGTTGGACATGGAACACAAATACATGATGCTGAGGGGATAACACGTATGAGAGCTTCAGGACAGCTTGCCTCTCGTGTCCTGGATTATGCTGGAACATTGGTCAAAGTATGCTTTAGTCTACAAACTTTCAATCAAACTATTTGGTCTGAATGATTTTTCATTGATAAAAAGAATATACAAAATATGCTTTATATACAATCGAAATTTGAATCAGGCGTAACTTCCATCTACAAACAAGCTCTTCTTGTTTGTTGTTGATGGAAACTTTGAGAAACACAAGTGGAAGGGTTGCATTGCATGGAAAAAATTTCCTTTGGCTTAGATGCCAAGCTTATAGACTATCTATTTCACCAAATCCACCTGACACATTCGCTTGGCTTCAATTTGATTCCATGTAATTCTGGTGAGGTAGACCACAGTTAGAAAGGATCTCTGGTCAATAGTGTGAAACTCTGGTCTTCTAATGGTTTTAAAAAAAAATCAACTACAGTTATGTGTTCTCAGTGATCCTCTCTAAGTGTCATGAAATGTTTTCTGGCATGATTTTTTAAATGTGCATCATAAACTTGAAAGTAATTATTGCCTGTATTATATGTTGGAATGTTTGCAGTAATTAATATTTTGATTATTCTCAGATATATGCACACATAAAAATTAATGGCATGTTAGTATTGATTGAACATCTACATAATGAATGGAGAATACATGGAAATGTTTCTATTATACTTAGCCAATTCCGTAATAAACCAAGATTCTAGTCACAAGGGAATACCTAAGGACTAAATGTAGGAACTTCAAAAACTTTTGCTGTGTTTAATCTTGGTTATAAGTGTAGGTTTATTCCAACATGACATATCTATATAAGGATTGCAACTATGACAATTTGTTGTAAATTCACTTTCTATCTAGTCTTTAAGAATCATAGACAGAAAACCTTAATGATTTGTAGTCTACATGGCTAATTATGCCTCCAAGCTGTTGAACTTGTAGTCATCTCTTAATTATAATTCTGATCTATTTTGGTTGTTCACTGATAAGGAAATCTCTAAGTTTTTTAATGTCTTGACTCTTGCCAACTACCAAAACTTTCATAACCCTAAAAGACTCTTTAAATGTGAAACTCACATAAAGTGTGAACTGTGAAGTATGATAGATTTTTGTAGGGAGTATCACTTGTACATGTATGGATTTGTTTTTTAGGAATTCTTGGGCACACTGCCCACAAAGTCGACTTACTAATATCTAAACAGAACTATTAAAACTGGCTTTCATATGCATCAGTAAGGAGAATGAGATGATGCCTAATAACATCCTGAAACATGTTTAGAGAGCACCATACAATTTCTAGGAACATATTGAAACATACTTAGAGAGCACCATACAATTTCTAGGGATATCTTGAAATATACTTAGAGAATCGTAGCTTGCCTAGTAGCATCCTGATATATACTTAGAGACCACCATACCACATCATTGCAATGAAAACAATGATGAGCATGTCCATCATGTCAATAACAAAAATATGTTCAAACTTCAAACATAATCAAAATACACGATACATGTATAGAGGGTACAAACGTAATTAAGGATAATCTGCTATCTAAGTGTTTGTTAGATCCTTTAAATGGTACTATTTCTTTAAGAAGATAGAGTGATATCTATCTTACATTATCTTGATATATACCTGCTAAAAATAAATCATATGGCTAAATTGTGAAGAATCAGGATTATTATCTTGCTATGTTCAAATTAAAGTTTCTGTAAAAGTGATTGGATTTAGTATTTTGAACTGTTTTTGAGATGCAACCTGCTGTTCAAGGAGGCATTTAGAGTGTTACACCCCTAACTTTAACTATGCTTTACTTTTTACTTTGAAGTAACTAGTAGATGATTATGCATGTTCAATGATTTGACGTTTAGTTAAAATGGCTAGAAAAATCAATGTTTTCAAGAGTCATGCTTATTTGACTAAAATTTGACATGTGCTTAAAAGTTGTCAACATGTGATGATCTCATTAGGATTATGAAAATGATTATTGAAACACTAATCTTGTGTTGTTGATTGCAAGTTGCATTCCGAAAACAGGTTTCCGCCCTTTGAGAAAGGGAGGGAGAGCATCATCAGAGAGAAGGGAATAGATACAAGGAATAGAACAGGTTGTCACCATCTTAAGTCTATTTCTAGTTGCTTAACGTCAACCTAGTCGTTTTGGGGATAGTGACGTCGTCAAGGTTGAACTTTAGTTGTTTCGCAATTGAGACGACTTTATGTCGAGTATGTCACTTCTCATGTCGTGACGATTTTATGTTGTGACCTCGTTTGCGTAGTTGGGTGTTCATTATTGTCTATATTCTTGATAATAGTTTGGATTGGCTTATTAAGTCGACGAACCAATATTATAGACGATTCCTTGCAAAAGGAAGTCATTATGTTGATCACCCATGAGTACGTTTTAAGGGGTGAATGCGCCCGAGAGATGACAAAAAGATTAACGTCATTGATTGTGTAGGATTGTGTTACCAACTCTAAATTTTGGAATGATTTGTCATTTTTATGTGTTGTATTTGGTGATACATTTAACGACTAAGCCAGTCGTTGAGTCCACTATTTTTGATAAGGCTCCTTTTATGGAGGGGCATGTTATATCGATATGTTTCCTCAACTCAATTCAAAAGCTTATTGATTATTGAGATAGCATAGATATGCCTATTCTTATAAGTTTTTCTTTCTAAATAACAAAATGGCTTTTGTTTAGCCATGACCAATAAGGTGAACATGGCAAAAGTCTAAACTCAAAGATTATTAAATTTCTTTTTGAGATTTCGGGCATCTCACCAAGTTAGTGTGGGCTCAAACTCTATGTTTGGGCAGTCCTTGTGTGGGAACGTGACTCCCTGCCCATAAGCCACTAAATTATCTGACTTTGAGCAACCTTTATTGCTTTTGGCCTATGGTTGAAATTTGGAAAGGTAAGAGTTAACTCTTTGGGAGGTTATGTGGAAATGCCACAAAGGTGACATAAGTTTCTAGCATTTTGAAATTTAATAAAGATCTTTATCGAAGTCATGGCTTGCCATAAAGACGTAACCTCTCTAACCGCTTCAAGAACTAGTTTCCATAACTGTCTTTATATCAGTTATTATAACTAATTCTTGCAGGCTTTTTGGGGGGAATTCACGAGTAAGAGGGGAGCAGGGAATGGAAGAGGCGATGATCTGAACGATGGCTAAATCCGTGCTAAGTAAAATTAAAAAAATTGGTTTTTTCTCTATCGACCTGGAGATATACTCCATGGGGAAGTGATCAGCGGGGGTTAAGGTTGCTGATTGTTACTACCTAGAAGAAAATTCACGAACACTAAAAGAGGAGGGAAGTTCATGTCAGAGGAAGAATTCTTCAATAAAGCCATAATGCACAAGTTATGAGCAAGAGAAGAAGATATGAGGAGCAACTCATGAAATTGAGAACATATCTAGAAGTTGGGCGTGAGCTCGCCGATAATATAAGTTAAGTGACTTCTATATCCCCTTGTTGATTTTGTTTAAGAAGTACTTCGTCAGAATCTTTGAAATGTTCTTTTTAACACAAATAATGAGAAGAGTAGATGTCTCTTTTGCACGTCAATCATACTATGATTATCGTAAGGAAAGGAAGTGGATATATCTGTATGTCACAATGTTTACGAACCACCCATAACCAGATAGGTTGTACGTATATTATCCTTGATGGTAGGCCTTGAAAAGTTTGCAAACTTCACTATCGTGCAGGAAAATCCACGGGTTGTGGAGAAGGAATCTTTTAAAAGGCAATATCATCATTTCAAATAGTGGCAGGAGAAACGAAGCAATTGGATAGTAACCTCGACTCTTAGGGAAAACTTAGATCTGTGTTGTTTATAACATTAAATGATTTAGTGTTGAGTCCTCGGGACAGTGAGAAAGAGGCCAAATTACGCTTGTTGTCTCTTGCTGTGCACGTAAGTATGTGAGAGCACTGAACCAAGTAGCGATCTCACACAAATTTTACGCCTCGTAAATCCTTCCAAATAGAATCCAACAGCGATTGGATAGATACCCTACTGTGCAGGAAAATAGGCTTGAACCGAGATTTGTTAAATAAATACAATAGACCTAATTCTTACTAAAGGTTCTTACCTTAATCTCTCGATCTAAACATGAAGTAAACTGAGAATTAAAGTTCTCTTTTCCAAAATATTGTTAAGCTTCTATTAAGAATTAAGTGTTGGAATTTATGCTACAAGTGTAGTCTACTCCTATAAGGGTGGATCATGTGATAGGATGCTTTGGAAGTTACATGCTTTACCTCTAAGGATCCTTAAGGACTATCTAAGATACTAGTATATCTTATCCATTGGCTTCATCTAGACAATCTAGTTGAGATTAAGTTATTGCTCTAATTATATTATGAGAGCATTGAGGAAATGTCTATATTATGGGAAGAAAATGGATTCTCTTTGGGAGCTAGGGTTATTATGTGAATGATCCTAAGCCAAACCTATGGTATTAAGTGTGTTCATAGAGAAGAAAACCAATTGACATTTTGATAAGCATCTTTCTTCTTGTGTTAAACCCTCACGAGGATGGGTAAGCTTGGAGACATATTCGACTTCTCCTTTGTTCCAAGGTTGGGACTTTTAACCAGCTCAAGGGTATAGACATACTATGAGATGGAAAGTATGGACCTTATTATATAAGAATTATAGAACTTATCTTAGTGATATGTGCACAAGGGAATTTCGTTATTCCAATACTCGACATCAATGTTGTAACCAACTTCGAGAAGGGGATGTTGGGAGATTGAAACTCAACCCGCATGACTATTTTACTTATGATTGTTATTATAGGTATATTTGACATTCTCATATAAAGAATGATAGTCATATGAGTTTATAACCTATCCTTATTCGAATGTGAGTAACCTTAAGTAGACTAGGGAGTCGAAGGTAATTTTTTATCTTTCACGAAGCTAACTTAGTAAGGTTGAAGGATTGAACTTAGTCAAGTACTAGTTATGAGAAATAATGGTGCTTTGTAAGATATATATCAATGGATATATTCCTTGAACTTTATGCTTATTCAAGTTACATGAAATGTGAATTTGAGAAATTCCAAGAGGTCTAGGAAAGACTAGAAGCATTTTACTCTTATGATTTGCTGCTTTTGGAAAAACAAGAATGTTTGATATTTCCATGTATTGGGTTAGAGAAGCTAACCTTAGTATTGAAACCAGGAGAATATAGGAAATCTATAACTCTTATGTCGAATATGATATTGTACTTATTGATTGACAATGTAAGGTTGAGAAAACCATAGAACATGACATAAAGACTTTTAACATCTTAAAAGATTATACGATAATGTTGAAACTTGATTTAACAATTCAAAGACGTTGGGCATTGAATCTTGAGAGTAAGTGACAGGAAGTCATAAACCCTAGATATTGCAAGAAAGCAATAAGGGACTTTTGAAAAGGTTTGAAATGTCTAATCTTTGCATTACATGTTTATAATGAATTATGGATTAATTCTAAGTCGGATTGACTAGAATGGATATTCTATATAGACTAGTTGTGTCTAGAATACCAAATAAAGTAAGAAAAACTAGAGGATGAGATAGTTTCTTAGACGAGTCAGAGGTGTGTGTCTAGATGGAATGACCAATCAGAATGATCATACTTAGCTAGAAGGGATCTAGAGTTGTATGGTCGATTGAGTTATGTAGGACACATCACTAGGATTCAGATGGTGAAACTTGACAACTCCTTATATCTATACCCTTCGTGAAGGGCCGGGGCACTTCCAGTTAGGAAGTGTGCGGGGGACCACTTGAGTCTGCGGTTGGAGGAAAAGCACTAGGATGATGCTCTCCCTCTGTAGTAGAAGACTCACCAAGACTTGTGAAGATTGACATCAACATTTCAGATGCAATGAACTCCATGTTATGATTTATGGCAATCAACCTGTGAGGTAAAACTATTCTATATGCTAAGTATATATTTTGTGATATAAATGAATAATGTAAGGAATTCTCTTGATGCTAGTTACAATTACATGTGAATTCAAGTTTGAATTTATTTAGAAAAGTTGTACTGTTGTACTTTATTTTGGTGCTTATACAAATGTTTAAAAAAAAAAATTCTCTCATGTTTACTAAGTTTATTTACCTTCTAGTAAATTCTTGAGATTACTTGAGTATTAAGTGGATGTATGTTACATAGAGCCAAGGATATACGTTATAAATGTTCATCTTTAAGAATTCAAGCTTTCAGGCATCCAGTAGGTTC
Source organism: Sequoia sempervirens (assembly GCA_007258455.2). Taxonomy (NCBI): domain Eukaryota; kingdom Viridiplantae; phylum Streptophyta; class Pinopsida; order Cupressales; family Cupressaceae; genus Sequoia; species Sequoia sempervirens. The sequence continues at coordinate 170,362 of VDFB02275303.1, read as the reverse complement.
TCAATAATAAGGCACAAGTTGTCAGTTCTATTTTCAAAATTTACATACGTTGTTTCTCACAGCCAGGAGTAACAACAGACGAAATTGACAGAGCTGTTCATGAGATGATCATTGATGCTGGAGCATATCCTTCACCTCTTAGTTATGGTGGTTTCCCAAAGAGTGTGTGCACATCAGTGAATGAATGCATCTGTCATGGCATACCTGATTCACGACCATTGGAGGTTTCTTTTGATTTGTGAATTTATTTCTTGTAATGCTTGTTTTTATTTTAAGTTAAAAGATCAGAGCATGCTTATTTCTTTTGTGGATACTTATTCTACCATTGAAATTTTCCACAGGATGGTGACATCATCAATATTGATGTAACAGTTTATTTGAATGTAAGTATTTATCTGTGAAGTAAATTTTAGTGTTCCTTATCAGTTGTAGTTTATTTATTTATTTCTTTAAGAATAGTTCTGAAAATTTAAGAACTTTTTTCCATGATTAAATATCTTCTGTGAAAAATTCATGCTGAATTTATTTCATTGATAAATGCATGAAATTTAAGTATTATTTTTGGGGGCCTGAGCCCAACCAAAAGATTACAAATACAGAAGCATATTCAATAAAACATATTTATAGCTTCCGAGACCTAATCTACTGCATGCATTGCTATATTCATCTTACTTTTTATCATCAAAAAGTGACAAGTCATATCTAAAAAAAGGAAAAAGAAAAACAGTAAAGAAGACATCAATTAAAGCCATGGGGGACATAATGGCCAGTGGGCTGTGGAGCTCATCAATTTGCATAGTCATGTGTGCCATTTCCATCTCTGCCTTGATGCAGAGTTCATAATCATGCTTGTGGAAGCTGGGTAGAAGCTCCCTTGTTATCAGAAAAGGTGGTGAGTTTTCAGAGTACATTGGAACATCATATTGGTAGCAAGGAGGGTAGCTACTTATTCATTGTTTGCATCTCCTGCCAGATCCTTACCTACAGTGATCCTCATATCATATCATATCATCTGAGTCTGCATTTGTTTGGCCAAAGTAGGGAAATGTTTGCTCTTTGTAATTCAACCTCATTCAAATCTTCTCTTCCAATTTAGGAAATTGCTATTCTATGTGATGAAATTGCACATCAATAATCTACTTGAGTTTAGGAAACACTTCATGCAAACTGGGATACAATGTTGTAGCTACAGCATGGACACTAGACCTGGATTTAGTTCATCCATGTTTGTGTGGAGTAGTGGAAGGGGAGGTAGGATAGTTTTTTGAGAAGTGTGTGGTTTGATGAAGTCTGATCAAAGCTATAAGCATAACTTGAGTAGGAAGTATGCCCTCTCATGACTTGTGTTAACCTCTGTCATATTGGTACAGGCAACCATATACAGAGGCAGGTAATTCCTATGGTCTTATGTCAGCAGCCAAAAAAAATTGTGGACAAGGAAGGGAGTTTTCTGTGATCATGGTGAAGATGGTAACTTGGAAAGACATAACTAAAAACTGCCCCTTTAGGCAGCTGATCCCAACTTTAACTGGTAAAATACACATTTGACCTGGTTGTCGGTATTATTTAGAGGATTGATTAGACTTATCTATCCAATAATTGTCCAAGTTGGATGACCAGCTTGAAAGTTAATTGTGATGAGCCCAGCTGGCTCCAACTCTACTTTGATGCTAGAATGAACTGTTTTTGTGTTGTTGTTTGTTTTTGATGAATTTTGAGCAACAAGTATAGAAGTGCGCCAAGCATAAAATGGAAATAAAATTGAATTACAAGCAATTCAATAACAACTGCAATTCTATTGAAGATCTGGCAATTCATACAAAGCAATTGCATACAATCAACATACCCGGAAACCTCCAAAATAACTAAATTAAGTGGATCTATACATGGCAGGCAAGAAATGCTGAAACTGGTGAAAAGCAACCTCCACCTCCAGAATTGGATTTCTCCCTGTCAGAAACTGGATCAAAGGCAATGACTGAGCTAGGCGTAGATAGTAGCAAGAACAGGACCCAAAAGGAGGCGTTTCACCTATTTGCTTCACACGCCTTGGCTAGGAAGATACACACCTTTCAAGGAGAAGTACGGCCCTCTGATGAAGATATACGACTCTTTATTGAATGCTGAAGAACTGAGGAGAAATGGCATTCAAGAAGAATAAACCCTCTCCCTTATTGAAAGCTGATAGATACAAAACATAAAAACTCTGATTAAGCTCAAATAGACTTCTGAATTGAAGCCATCCCTGTAGCAAAGATTCAGCTGGTCCTTCACAGCTTCAAGTCTGCAAAGCACTGAAGATTTCTCATTCTCCAATGGTAGAAATTCACTGTAACCCCTGTCTTAGACAAAATGCACTGAGAAGTAAAATAGAAGCAATTTCAAATGATCATCAATAATGAGGTTGAATTGCCCCTTCCCCAAAAAGGCACGCATATCAAGAAAGTCACAACTTTTGGCATTTAAAATGCATTTAAATGTATTAAAGTCACTTTCAATAGTTATTATTTCACTCAACCAAGTTGGCGTACCTTTTAAATGACTTAAGTGATTTTGATTTTCACTTTATAACTATTATGTCATTATTTTATAATATTTTAAGTGGCTTTTAATTATTATAAAGTCAAATCATAACTTTATAATATTAAATGACTTAACCACTAAAATATTCATAACTCCCTCAATTCTCAGTGTTTTGACGTGCCGTCAGAAGCTGGCGAACACTGAACTGCAAAGGACTGCACTGAACCCCACACTGAACTGAAGGGGTGGAAATGCCAATATCGACCATTATCTGCCACTGAGACCCCCTATTCATACTGCTAGCCTACGAGAGTCCAAGTAATAGGCTAACCATCATCAAACAAGATCACGCTAAAAAAGGGGACATTACATTAATGAAGTCAGATAAATTGTATGGCTCCTCCCTCCCTGGCTCATTATATGTTGGGTGATTCAAAACATTCTTTAGCTTTCAACAAAATTTATCTGCTGTCTTGATACTTTACATATTTTAAGGACCCCTAAAGCTTCTTCTAGAACATACACAAAGTGCAGATGTATCTGTAAATTGATTGACTTAAGAGGTCTAACCCTGTATATTTGATATCTCTCATGTTTGACTTGAAAGGCTTTCCGGTGGGCTTTGGTCATGATAGTGTAATAAACAAGTAGAGGAGAGAGAATCTTCCTGCCTTAAGTTGCTTGAATAGGGAAAAGCTTTAGTAGGAATTCCATTAGTGAGTAACAAAAAATAGAATGTTTGCTACCAATCACCCATTTGAGACCATCTTGAGAAACTCCAAGTTTATGTACATTTCTGAGATATACTTAGGCTGTATATTGTGCTATTTTGGCCATGAAGATTTCCATTTGCAGCCACACCAATCGATTGCAGCCTATGATGGAATCTTTGAGGAGGTTTTGACATATTTTTAGAGGCATCATTTGTTTACAACTTTCAAATTATTGGCCTTTGAGATTATTGATTTCTTTGATTAGTCATTGAAGATTAGTTTACTTTCGTAAATTCTTCATTGCAAGCATTGGACGGTTTACTCCAATAGTTTGATTATTATTATGAAAGATCCGGGTCGGTTTACCATCAGATACATCATTATTGTAAGAAGATCCTAGATGGTTCACGTTTGGATCCCTTTATTTGCAAATCATTATCTGCCAATTTGTGTTGATTAAGAATTGAATGATATAGTTTGAAATTTTGGCATTGACACATTTTCACTTGTTATTTTCCAATTTGGCATGATTGGAATTTGCATATCATTATTTGCCATTTTGGCATTGATTGGTTTTGCCAATTTGATATTGTTTGTAATTTGGTCAATTAGCCACCAATAAGTTGCTAGTTATATATATTGTCCTCATTCTAGTCTCCATATGCTCTCACCTTGCCCACGTCGAGAACTTGGTGATAAGAAAGAGCTAGGATTTGAGTTAATTGTTAAAAATTTGAGCTAATCGTCCTGCCAAGGACATTACAAAAATGACTATGCCATTGCTAAAATTGTGAAGCAATGGCAACACTATCTAAGGTAAGGAGATTATCACTCACTTGAACACACACCCTTGTCATTCTTGCATGCAAAATGTGAGACATATGAAGTGTATTACACACTTGTAACAATTCTATCTAGTGATATTACATAAGGAGGAAGACAAAAAGCAACCGTCTACCTGAGCAACTATCCAATTGTAAGGTTTTGATTGTGCTCAATATTCAAGGCTAAAACATTGTAGACATAGTTTTGTAATATTCTATATATTTATATTTCACAATCACTTACGACCCTTGCTTCAAGGTCAATAGGTTGAAGACTTATATTGATGAGACAAGCTTCTTTACAAGGTTGGATGCTTAAATGTTCGTTCCTACACATCTCACAAGAGGCTCATATGGAATGTAGGCTATTCCAATATAATGGGTCACCATAGAGTCATAAAAGGCTAGCAACACTTAAACATCTTTTCTACTAGCCACACATGCACAAAGACATTGATGCTCACATCAAGTCTCGTGTTACTGTAGCATTGCAAAATTAACTAACTGGAATCTATTAAGGTACAAATTTCTTCTAGTTCCATCTAGATTGTAGGAATCTACTAGCATGGATTTCTCTTTTGGATTGCATATGACAAGCATCAAAATGAGGTAATGTTTATAATAATAGAATGATTTTGAAAGACAATAATTAGGGGTATATAAGAAATTCATTAATGCACTTTATTTGAACCAAAATCCTCTTCCAAGATTTTTGAGTATACCTTGGAGTTCTTTTATCCATTGTCTCTAGCAATTGCTAGTTTTTAAGTCATGTTCTAGATACCATTAGGGAAACGTTAGATGTTAAATTGGATAGATTGACGGTGACCACATTCTAGCCTTAGATTGATGGATAAATTGAGGTTGTGAATATGACTTCATTCTACTATTGCCAATGTACTATAGTGTCCTCCCCAAACTTGGCATACATCTCTACAATATAGCTCTTAATAGTTCTATGGGACCTGGTGCATTCTATAAATCTTACAGGTTCCAACCAATGTCATCCCTTGACAAAGCTTATCGTGCATTCATGACCTTTGAACCAATGATATGAACTAAGGAATTAAACAAAGTACATAAGTTTCTACAACACATCAAACGAGTGCATTGATAGACTCAACACATTTTCAACTCATCAAAAACAAATGTTGAAAGAGTGTCATGGTGCACATTGCATGCCACACATTTTTTCACTTAGTGACAAGGTTTGTTTGCATCTTCAAAGAGAGCATTTTTAAGGTCATTACAGAAGATCAAACCATTGTATTATTATGTTCTATACACCATATTATGATCAGAAGGTGAGAATTCATTCATACCTTTGGCATGCACCAATAATTTAATGTGAAGTTATTGAAGCCATACACACCACCTCTGCTTGAACCAATTGCATTTGAACATCCGACAACTTTGAACCAATCTCATCTAAGTCCGACAAAGATGTTCAAATGATTGACACAACCACTACTTGCACTTGCAAAAGCAATCTGTTTCGGTGTCAAGGTGAAGTAGTATGGAGATCAGGCTAAGTGGTCCACACTAGTTCCAAACATATTTTGCACAACCTCAACGAGATGCAATGGGGATGACTGCTATTCAAGAAAAGACAAATAATCCAAGAACATTAAGATCAGATTTTGAAGTTCATAGGAATTTCTCAATCCATTTTGAAGTTCACATGGATTTCAGTCCATCATCAACTCATCACGATTGAGTAGACTCTGCTTGTCAAGTAAATGACAATTTGGCTTCACAATCCATTCAAATTTCTATTTAGAAGCATACATTGGTGTCACAGATTCCACAGGTGCTATAGGACAAATTTGGAATGCTGGATAGATACACTCCTATAGAAACTGTTGAACAACCAGCATTTACACCTATATATCATCTTAATAATTTCTCTCACTACTATCTTCTTGTACTGTTGGAGAAATTAGAATTTACACCCTACAGATTCTCATGGAAGGATTTAATAAGAGCTTATAGACAATGAATCAAAAATAGGATAGCCCCTTGGAAAACTTCTACTTTAAGACAGACATCAATTGTAGTTTGTATTCTAGGTTGCACCAATTTCTTCCTTGTTTATGTACAGATGACAGTAGCCTTAACAACACAATAGTTACATAATATATAATAATTTTATAGAAGTGCTTGCTACTGCGTCGGATATTTTCATATCCACAGGCTCTTCTTCTGATCACAATCCTTAGATAGGTCTAAGGTAATTTATTTTGTATTAAATGAGGTGAGATGATATATGTATCGGCTTACAATTGTCTCAATAATACTTCCTATCACAATGCTTTTGAGTATGCATTTACAATTTGTCTCATTCATAATTTTTCAATTACTCAGGCATTCCTTGTAGTCCCTTGATTTCTATTATGCATGCCTTTAATAATGCTAACCATTTTTTGTTGTTAAAATATTTCTTACATTGAATATTTATTGAAACTTAGCATTAATAATTGCATTACAATCTGTGTTAGGGTTATCATGGAGATACTTCAAAAACCTTCTTTTGTGGGATGGTTTCGGAGGAAGCTAAGCAACTTGTAAAGGTACAATGATTGCCTTTCTATCTCATAATACATTTGTAACATTGATTGAGGCCTGTTTGAATGATTCAGAGTTTTTTTTTTTGTGAATTTATTTATACTTTTAATTGGTTGGAGGGAGGGTGCAATTTCTTGAATTTGGTATTGGCTTGAGATTTTTTATCCTTCACCATTTTTTAAATTTTTTTCATGTGGGTTTGACATTGAATATGTGTATACTATTGACTTGTGTATAAGGTAAAACTTATAAATTCTATGGTTAGATGCCTTTGGGAACCTGTACTTGTCACATAGGCTTGTATTTTGGAGACTATGCACATTTTGTTTAGATATAATTAAAGTGTTCCGATTCCTTGTAGTGTGTATAGTGTTCCTTGTTGTAGATAAGTGTTTACATTATGTACATACTATAATCTTTGTACATGTGATGCATATAATGTTTTCTGTTTAAGTATTCTAAGATTATAAAGTATACACAGGATTTTGCAATAAGGAAGCAACAATTATGACTAAACTGTAAGTTGCTGGTTTGGCTATGGGTATGTTATGTGCTAAGCTACTTTTTTTTTGTATTTTGATAAATGTTTGATAAAATGCCAACACTGAAATATTCCAACTATTTGTATATTTTGTAAATGTTTGACAAAATGACGATGCCAATACAACAACATTAATTCTAATAAACTTCAAAGTATGGACAATACATGTTGCTGCATAACATTGAAGAAATCTCTGAATTACACCAGCAAGACTGAAATAAGAGTTACATCAAATTATTATAAAAAGGTACTAACCCTTGTGCAACACTGGGCCAAATACAAGAGTGCACTGAAATCTGAAAGAGAGTATGGAGTTGAAGTCTTAAAACTGATTTGGAGCCATCACCACTAAAATCTGCTTACTCCCTGATGGTACAACTTGTATGCTGAGTGGTATGGCCTTGCTTTGTAGCTGATATAGGCTGCATCCAATCACTAAACTGTCTACTATTATGAAATGACCCCCTTATAATTTTTTAATTTTTTGCAACAATCAACACTTCAACAAAGCACTTGTCAGCGTTAGCATAAACCAAACAGCTGCTGAAGGTAACCCTACACCAAAAGTGTTCACTCAAACCCAAGGTGGGAATGGTGATATCACATGGCGCCGGGGATCATTAGTCTCAAATGAAAGTAGTACAATGCTGAAGATGTCTTGACGACACAGCCGATCAACAATATGAATGCAAGTACAAAAAGTAATTGGACGACTTAGTCGATCGACAATGCAAATATTGAAAGTAAAGTAGGGTGGCAAGCCGACCCCAATACAATATGCAAAGACGATGAAGCCTGTCTCTTCCACCAATGGTGGGAATGATAATGCTTAACAGAAAGTAAACAAGGCGGCAATGCTAGCCTCTTCCACTAAAAGTGGGAATACAATAGAAAATAGTAGAATGTAAATATGAGTTGATCAGTACTACTGAAATAGCTTTACAATTAGAACCAATCCTGTAAGAAGCCAATGGTTAAGCTGTCCAAGAAGCTGCAATATTATTATTTGATCTCCAACCTTCAAGACTCACTAAATATGAAGAACCACCCCAAAAACTTCAACTTCTACAAACTGAAATATTAGACTAGCAAACTGAAAATACAGACCAACAACTACTAAACTCACTAAAATGTTCATAACTCACTCAAAACTACTCCAAATGACATGAAACGAAATGCATTTGACTCCTAGAGAGATGGCGACCAAGCTAAGACTGTGAAACAACTGCAAACTGATGATATTTATTTTTCTAAAGATTTCCAAGACTTCCCAGGCAAAGTAAGGCTTGGAGAGAGGGTCGACTTGCAAGATAAAATCAAGGACTCCACAATAAATTCCTGAAACTTGCACAAAGGGGCGCCTTGAGCCAAGGAAGTGATTTATCAACTACCTAGAACCAAACAAAAATCGCCTAGAGTGCTATGAGTAAAAACCTACTTCAGCCACACCCAAACCAACAACCTGTAAACTGATGAAACACACCAAAAGACATCATAAAACATCAAAAGACTCCATTACAATAAACTCAATCTACTCTTTAGTATAAAAAACAACCTCTAACTCAACTAGTTGCTATCTTTCAAGCAAGAAACCAAGTCCAAGCTAGGAGGTATGCATTCCTCAAAGCAAACTTGTCACCATTTCGGCAACATTTCATTATAATTTCTTCATGGATGAGAAACAAAGAGCCCAACACTCTTATTTATAGCTTTTAGTCTCCAAATTCAAATTTCCATTTCCCTCTCTTTAGGGCGCCCACTTGGATTTGCATTTTATTTTATAATTTCATTTATTTCCTTGATTTTGGCGTCCCACATGTAGGAGAATTACTTTATAAAAAATGCAAATAAAACATAACTTTAGGTGTCCCAAGTCACTTAAGCAAAATACTTTAGAATATGCAAATATTTCTCCAAATATGGCGTCCAAAATTACTTAAGTGAGAAACCTTTATAAAAATTGCTTTTTAATAAACCCAACTTTTCTCTCCATTAAGGTGTCCAAGGCTAAGGTGAAAATATATTTAATATGACTTAAATAATTCTCCAAAGTCATCCCCAAGCCTTAGCAAAATTATTTCACTTAAAATGTTATTTTTACCAAATATCAAACTTGCCAAAATAATCACCTCGAATGCTGGAGGCCAAACTGAATAAACTGACCTGCCATAAATAGCCACTGCACTGTTGCTAAAAATAGCACTACCAAAAATAGTACTTACTAAAAATAGCATACTGCTAAAAATAGTAAGTTGTTCCAAACTCATTTAGAGCACAAACCAGGCAGTTGTTGTAACTTACTAAAAATAGCAAGTCTGGAAAAGTTATCTAATTCAGTTGCATGTCACATCATTGTGAAGCTCTCTGAAAACCCAGAAGGAATCTAGAATTAGAACTATAAAATTCCAACATGCAAGCCTCCAAAACTGCCAAGGAAACAACTGAAAATGCAAGTCATTATCTCGTCATGCATGTTACCAAATCTTGAAGCTCTCCAAAAACCTAGAAAGCTCCAACAGACATGCATTAGAAAAATTCACATGCAAGCCTTTAAAACCTCCTCTGAAAGTGGAAACCCTAATTTCAACTTTTGACTAACCTATGGGCTTCCGGAAATAGGCTATCAAACACAGAAGAGCGTATGGCTAAAATGGGGACATTACAGTCCGCCCTTCCCAAAATTGCTTGTTCTCAAGCAATTGCACAACACTCCAATGGATCCCAGGGTCCCATGTCCATCTCTGCAAAGACCCACCATGCTAATGTTGCATCACTCTGATCACATTAGTGAAAACATCATGCCAAAACTGCACTAACCTCTGTTGGAACTCCAAAATGTTACCATCAATGAAACTCAAGCTGAAAACTCTGGAAGGACTAAAATCAATATCATGCAGCATCTCATGCCTAAAAACCTCTGAGTAATCGATATCAACAATGCCATTGTCTTCCTCGACTTTGGGCAACAGGAAGGAAAGTCTGCTCAACTCAACAATGTACTCCTCAGCACATCTCCTCATGGTGTCAAGCAGAGCCACGTTTGCAAATGTAACTTCGCCAAAGCTTCTTGCAAAGAGGAGAGCTATCCTTTTCAAGAGCTCAACAAACTCATGCTCATAACTCCACATGAATCTACTGTGCCTCCATCGTATTATTCTGATACAACCATGAAGACTTCTGAACACTTTTATAGTTCCAACTCCAAGAATCTCAAAATGATAAGCCAAAGCATGTGGAAGTTCGCTGTCCTGAACCAATAAAGTGAAGAAACTATCAAATTTTGCTTCACGAACCTCCATAAGATGAACTTTGAGAATAGGATAAGTTTGAAGAAACAAATAATCTCTGCTGTTCAAGGTTGGAGTCAGCGAAGTGCAATCTGATTTTAGCACTCTACACAAGGAAAAACAGCAGCACCAATGAAATTCCTGAGTGTGAGCATGCGAGATGAGCATTGAGTTGCAAGATAACACCTCAAAAGTGGCTGGAAAACACACTAGAGCAATCTCCAACTGAAAACCACCACCTCTTTGACAAGTAGTGATGGACAAACTCTCCCGAATGGGAGTAACTCCACATGTAAGGTGGCTGGTCTGCCTCCAACCAGCAAACTCGTGTCTCAAATCTGCCCTTGTCTTAGCCGAGAATCACTTCCAATAGCAACCAACCATTCCTCTCTCCAATCCATACTCAAAATCTCTCTCCAATCCATTTGTTGATGAACAAACAGAACCATCAAGTGGCTGGTAAAGAAGGGGACAGTATCAAAAAGTTTGGAAATTTGATCCTTATCCATCCAAAAATTCTTCTTTCCACAAGCAATAAGCTCCATAAACCCATGTTGAGAATCCCAAGCATGGATACCCAACTGAAAATAATCTCCAACACCCCGGAAAAAAAACATAACACATCTCCAAGTGCTAGTAAAAAACAAGTGCATTCTCTTGAAATTGGCATCCCCTCTAGTGAACCTCTGAATTCTGAAACAAATCCATGAAAGCTTCAATAACAATGGAGCATGGAACAATTTTTGTCTTGAAATCCAACTCCCATAATGGACTAGTATGAGCCGAAGCATCACTCAACCCAAGGGATGGATGATCTAGCATGTAACCACCATGTTTTGGTTCTTCTTTCTCCCAAGCTCCATGAGTAGCAAGTCTGAAATCTTCACTCCTTGCTGCTGCAATGAAACCATGAGCAGCCACTAAACTGAGTTTGGACAACACCCTGATGTCAAAGATGTTGAAATCATCCTGAATCAACTCTTCCCATATGGAGACTTCATCCTCGAACCCACTTATGCATTCATCATCAAACAACCTTCTTGGGAGATTATCATTTGCAAGGATCGGCTCACCCTCATGATTTGCTTGCAAACCGTCAATAAGCTGAAAGCCACATTCTGTATTGTGTTTGGAAACTTCATCAAGATCCCATTCCTTGCCATTGTCTTTTGTTGTTTCATCTTCCATCCCAAAGAGTGGACTATCATAAATTATCTTGGCACTTACTTCAAAGAGAGGGTTATCCATAATTTGAAAAGCTTTTCTTTTCTCATGTTCAAGCCCAACTTGCTGTTCCAAATCTGCACTAGCAACTTCTGATTTACTTGTGACACTTTCTAGATCAAACTCCTCCTGAAGACTATCAAGCTCTCTAACCACTTGCTTGATTTCTTTAGCTCTTTGTGCACCCTCTTGCTCCTTGAAAAGTTTGAAGTCAGCAAACTAGTCTTCAACCTCCGTTAGAGCTAACTGAGTTTCTTTTAACATGTCCTTTGTTGACTTGAGTTCCAGAGTGAGCTCATCAACTTTTTTCTCCTTTTCTTGGAAGGCACAAATGGTCTTCTTTGCAACTTCAATGGCATGATCTCGATCTTCAATCAAGTGCATGTACTTGGACTTCAAGGTCTCCAAGGAATCTCTGATAAGTTGCAAATTGGGAAGAGCAACTTCATCTTTCACTCCTCTTCGTCTCTCTTCAAGTTGAGCCTTCCAGTAGAGCTCTTCAATCAAACTGTGAGTGCGATCAAATTGGGATAGAACTCGCACTTCCCTTTCAAAGGACTCTCTGATTTGGTCTTCCCATTGAAGAATATGCAAAGATGGTGGATTGCTGGTTGGCTGCTTTTCAAAATCAGGACTTTGTTTTGTGTCTTCGCTGCCCTCATAGTTGCTCCAACCTTCTTGTCTTTCTCCATCAACTAGCGAAGAATGCTCAATGTCATGAAGAGGAACATACTCCACAATTTCTTCGACCCTAAGTCTGCAATCAACTTCTTGAATTGGAAAATCAGACTTGTGTTCAAAAACCTCTTTAAATCTTTCTTCTTCAAGAGCCATAAGATCTTCTAGCTCTTCTTCCTCCTCACTATTTCCTTGATCAAGGGTTATGGCAGCCCAAACTCGATCAGTGAGTCATCAAGGAACACTGTCCTAAAAGTTTTGGAAGCAACAAACTCCTCCTTACTAGCTGCAACCAACTCTAAGGGATCTTTGTGGAACTTAACTGAGCAAGCTTCTTCATCAAAAATAACTTCTCTTTCAATGGCCACCTTATAGCTTGCAATGCAATCAAAATTTTGATCTTCATTAGGATCAAAGGGAAACTTATCCCACACAGGTTCTTTGTCATATCTTGATGCCAACACACCTGGATCCCAAATGCTAATGGGTTGATTGAGATGGTCAACAAGAAAGTGCTTATCATGCTCCTCTTGAAGTGTTGACTCTTTGAATAAGTCAGCGCCTGAATCACTTAAGCTGATATCTTCAAAAACAATTCTTTCCAATGGTTTGGTTTACTCATCAAACCCAAGACCAACATTGTCACCATTGAAATGAAGTGAAGAATCTTCAATGCTTGCTGTTTTGAAAACTTCACCATCATTACCTTCTTTGGAACCACCATGAAAAAGTATGTCACTGATTTCTTCATGTGGAACTTCTTGGGAAGTTGGGACAACAACAAGAGGAAAATCCTTCATCATCAAATCTTCAACATGACCATGCATGGACTCATTGGATTCGTCTCCAAGACCACTAATATTTCCTTCATCTTGCTCTCCTTCAACGAACTCATCCCACACAACAGTTCTACCAACATCTTCTGTGAAGCCCTTAGTCTCAAGACCTTCATTGGATGAATCTTCATTAGAACTCAAGACTGCTGTTATGTTCTTTTCACTGAATTGATCTTCATCACTTCCTATCACATGCAAGTCTAAGGGAGTATTTTGAGGCTTTACCACACACTCTTCAACTATCAAGGTATCTACACCAAATTCACGATCATTTTGAGGTGATGTGTGCACCTTGCTTGTGCCTTCTTCAATACTAGTTGACTGATTTTTCTCTTCAACTTGCTCACTCGTGGGATGCAAACCACAAACATGAGCTTCTGCTTCTTTCTCTATCCCTTCATCAATAGAACGCTCTACTTTTCCATTCAAACCTTTAGATTTTGCAAATATCCTCGAGTAAACTGACAAAACACACCAAAAGACATCATAAAACATCAAAAGACTCCATTACAATAAGCTCAATCTGCTCTTTAGTATAAAGAACAACCTCTAACTCAGCTAGATGCTATTTTTCAAGCAAGAAACCAAGTCCAAGCTAGGAGGTATGCATTCCTCAAAGCAAACCTGTCACTAGTTTGGCAACATTTCATTATAATTTTTTCATGGATGAGAAACAAAGAGCCCAACACTCTTATTTATAGCCTTTAGTCTCCAAATTCAAATTTCCATTTCCATTTCCCTTTCTTTAGGGCACCCACTTGGATTTGCATTTTATTTTTTAATTTCATTTATCTCCTTGATTTTGGCGTCCCACATGAAGGAGAATTACTTTATAAAAAATGCAAATAAAACATAACTTTAGGCGTCCCAAGTCACTTAAGTAAAATACTTTAGAATATGCAAATATTTATCCAAATATGGCGTCCAAAATTACTTAAGTGAGAAACCTTTATAAAAATTGCTTTTTAATAAACCCAACTTATCTCTCCATTAAGGCATCCAAGGCTAAGGTGAAAATATATTTAATATGACTTAAATAATTCTCCAAAGTCATCCCCAAGCCTTAGCAAAATTATTTCACTTAAAATGTTAGTTTCACCAAATATCAAACTTGCCAAAATAATCACCTCGAATGTTGGAGACCAAATTGAATAAACTGACCTGCCAGAAATAGCACTACACTGAACCGCTGAACTGTTGCTAAAAATAGCACTGCCAAAAATAGTACTTACTAAAAATAGCATACTGCTAAAAATAGTAAGTTGTTGCAAATTCATTTAGAGCACAAACCAGACACCCATTGTAACTTACTAAAAATAGTAAGTCCGAAAAAGTTCTCTAATTCAATTGCATGTCACATCATCACGAAGCTCTTTGAAAACCCAGAAGGAATCCAAAATCAGAATTGTAAAACTCCAACATGCAAGCCTCCTAAACTGCCAAGGAAACAACCAAAAATGCAAGTCATTATCTTTTCATGCATGTTATCACATCCCAAAGTTCTCCAAAAACCCAGAAAGCTCCACCAGACATGCATCAAAAAAACTCGCATGCAAGCCTTCAAAACCTCCTCTGAAAGTGGAAACCCTAATTTTAGGTTCTGACTGGCCTACGGGCTTCCAAAAATAGGCTATCAAACACAGAAGAGCGTATGGCTAAAATGGAGACATTACATATTACCCTTCAAAGGTGCGGCTGCCTTAATGTCTTCAAAATTTGTGTAATAAAGGGGTGGTTTCCTCCATAAACCAAATTCCTGCCTTCCACATTAGTACAGCCAGGTATTACAAGAAATAGTATGGCAAACTTTTGTAGTTAATATATGGTACAACCAACAAGGAAATTGATACAATTGGCCTTAGAATGGGTGGGACTAGCAAAATATGCACTCTTCTTAATTCATTTGTTGGTGAATATTTTTAATGAATATTTAGGTAACTTCACAATTGGAGTTTGCTCAAACCTGGAAATGATCTTTGAATTTTCAACACAATTCTCCACATATTCTAAACATTAAGCACATCTGTGAATCCTATATGAATCCACGCACAACTTGGCTAGGAGAGTTTTCATCCTCAAAACCAATCTTTGTCATATGGTTTTTGTCCTAGGGTTCAAAAGATGAATTGTTGCTCAATTTCCAAAGTTGGGGTTTTGGAAATAAAATGCCAAGGATGAATTTTCTTTTGCAAGCTCTCCATTTTATACTCGTTTTTTAATGTATGAAAGATCATATTTCATTTCCCTCTCAAAGTGACTTAATATTCCTTTTTAATTTAACTTTACATTTGGGCCTCAAAAAAGTCATTTAAAAAAAATAGAATGTCCATTATTAATAAAATGTTTAATTAAATATAAGTTGCCCGTAAAATGAGTGACTCTAGACAACTTGATTTAATTAATTAATCATTCCCTTATCACACCCCAATTAGTCTATGGGAATTAAACTAGACTAACGGTCCTTGCTACTTGATCAAGCTTGTGAAGGGGACATTACAATGCTCCTTCGAAATTGCTTGCCCTCAAGTTATAGATTTGGATGTTGAATTATTGGTCTTCTTCCCGAGTAGCATCTTTTGAAGGAAAATTCTTCCATCATTCCAAATATTCTTTTATGCTTCTACTTCTTTTATAGTTTTTCAGATGCTCTTCTACCCACTTATTGACGATCTTAGTCCATCCATTTGTTTGTGGGTGATAACTAGTGCTTGAGATTAACTTAGTACTTGCCAAATTGAAAAGCTCTTGCCAAAACATATTGAGGAATCTACTATGCTGATCATTAACAATGTTCCTAGGTAGACCATGGAGTTTGAACCCCTCTATGAAAAACAACTCTACAACTTGAGGTGCCTTAAGCTTAAAAGATTTGGTATAGAAATAGGCATATTTGGACAATTTGTCCACCACAACAAAGATACAATCCTTGCCCTAGACCTATGAAAGACTAGTGATGAAATCCATAGATATGCTCTCTCGTTTCTACTCCGAAATAGGTAGGGGTTGCAATAGTCCCATGGAAAAGTATGTTCTAACCTATTCTGTTGACAAGTTAGACACTCCCTAACATGCTTCAAGATGTCATCTTTGAGTCCCTTCCATTGGAACCTCTCCTTGTTTTCTTGTAGGTCTTAAAGTAACTAGGGTGCCCTACTAATGGTGTGTCATGGACAACTCTCAATATATTCTCCTTCATCTTGGATTTTGGAACAAGGTAGATCCCATCCTTGTACAAAATGAGATCATCTATTACTTTGTACTGGTCACCCTGCGCTTTCCTTTTCATAACATCACAAGAAAATGCATTATTGAAATATTCAACCAAGTGACAAGCCTTCCAATATGCTGATATCTCTGTCATTGAGCACAAGGTTGGCTTCCTAGATAGGGCATCTGCAGCTACATTCCTTTCTTCCTCAACATACTCAATATCAAAATCATAGGCTGCTGTTTGCTTACTTATTTTTGCTTCTTTTCATTCAAATCCTTCTAATTGAGGAAGTATTTCAAGATGTTATGATTTGTCCTTACCACAAATTTACTCCCTAATAGATATTGTCTGAATTTAGTCAATGCATGCATAATGGCTAACATCTCCTTATTATAAATGGAAAATATTCTTTTTGTCTCTTTGAGCTTTCCACTCTAAAAAGTTATAAGATGTTTTTTCTGCATTAGGACAACTCCAATGCCCTCACAAGAAGCATCACGCTCTAACACAAAGGGCTGAGAAAAATATGGTAATGTCAAAAATGGACATGAATTCATTACCTCCTTGAGCTTTTTGAAGGTTTGCTATGCTACATCCGTCCATATGAAAGATCCCTTCTTGGTCAAGTCTATTAAGGGTGCTACTAGTTGTGAAAAACTCCTAATGAGTCTTTTGTAATAATTGCATAAATTGAAATATTCTCTCAGATGGGTCAATGCCTTAGGTAGTGGTCAATCCAAGATGACCCAAATCTTATCTTGATCCACTTTGATTCCCTCTACGCTAATCACATGCCCCAAATATAGAATTTATGTCATCCCAAATTCACACTTGCTTATTAAATACCTAGTTTAGGCATGATTGGAATGTAGCAGGTGCATTGGTCAATCTAAAAGGCATGGCCAAGAACTCGTAGTGTCCACAAGGACATCTAAACATAGTCTTATGCATAGTAGCAAAAATGTATTTGGGAAAAAAAATTGGCAAACCAAAAGTATAAGATTTTTTGAAGAAATCATGTTTTAAACAATAAAAAAATGAATTTTCGAAACAATGTAAAAATAATGTAGAAAAAGGGACAAAAACTTGTTTTTGGAATTTAAAGGCATTTCCATAGCATATAGATATAGGGAGGAAATAAAATTGAGAGTTTAACCCATGAATCGTAGAATATAGATTTTTTTGTTTATATTCATATCGCTGATTACATTGCATTGCACAAAACATACATCATAGCGCATAAATAATAACTAAATGCTGACAGTTTATAAATTTTCAATTACAATTTAGTTTGTACAAAGTCAACCTACAAAGCTCCAAAAAATTAGATGTAGCCAATGACTCTTGCTACTACAAAGAGGCAGCATCCCTCATGGGGGCTTGGAGTGGAAACCCCAATATGGTTGAGAGGCAACACCCTTCATGGGGGTCTAGGGGTAGCACCCCTCGCGGGATCCGAGGCCAGCGCCCCTAGCATAAGATAGGGTGGGGTTGAGGGGTAGAGCCCTTTCCACCAAGCCCAAATTAAGGCTTTTGAAACCATACAAACTTTCATGGCGCATGCCATTTTCACAATTTTATCAATGAATGGTGAAATTAGGTATTTGGCACATCTTTGTTTAGAAAAATGTTTTAAAAAATTATTTTTATTTTTTATTTTTTTGTTTGGGCCGCCCTTGGGTTCACCCAGGAGTAGCTTGGGTTCGTCTAGGGTCTTGCCTAGGCACCTTGGGACAAAAGGAGCCACAACGAACACAAGGTGCTTGGGAAAGATCCTTGGCGAACTTAGGGCACTCCCATTCTAGGACCCATACCCGCATCCATTTGATATGGGATCGGGATCCTAGAGGGGCATACCTAATAACTTAGGTCAAATTGGTGTAACAAGTAATTAAAGCAAACAAGGAGGTGTTGTGACCTTTTCACACATCACCCCATTCAAAATGGGGACCCCCTAATTTTTGCTCCATTCGGGTCTTTTGGCTTTGGTTTTTCGGTATGTCTCTCTGTGTCAGTTCTTTTCGTTTGGTGATGTACTTACCATTTGACCTAGATTTGAATTTTGGCTAAGTCTGGAGGGCTTTCTGATGAATTAGGGTTTACAATCTTTAGACAACTTTGAGGTCAAATTGAGCTGGCTAGTCGAGTTTTGAGCTTAGCACTGCTGTTAGGATGCTTCAAGCAGGCTCCCACTAAATTTTCACTGAATTCTAACAACTTGCTACTTTTAGTAAGTACCAATTTGGGGCCTATTTTCTTGGGATTTTCAAATTCTGACGGCTGCACTGCACTTAGAACACTGTGAGGTGCCTGCATACAAAATTTGAGCTGAAACAGACAACTTGCTATTTTTAGCAGTTCTGCCTTCAGAGGCCATTTTTAGGGTTTGCATGCAAGATTTCTCAGCGCATGTTTGCATAATCTTTCTGGGTTTTCCGAGAGCTTCGCAACGAGGTAACATGCAAATAGAGTTGACCACTCTTCTGGGACTTGCTATTTTTAGCCAGTGCTCACATGTTGATCACTTTTTTTTGGGTTTTTCTGGGTTTCTTGAGATCTCTTGGGCAGTGTGACATGCAAACTCATCCGACAGCTGATGGGTCACTTTTTCAGACACTTACTATTTTTAGCAGTACCACTCCGGCAGCTGCCCAACACTTCAGAATCACAAACACAACGACATGCAACAAAAACGAGGTCAAACGGAGACCATTTGAGCAACATGCAGGTCAGATTAGGGTTTCCAGCTTCAGGACCCAAAATGAGGTGTCAAACGCCAGAATTTCCAAAAACCAAGGTATCCCATCACGATCAGTATCTTTCAGGGAACCCGTTGGTAAAATTTGAAGGCGATCTGAGCACTTACTATTTATAGTAAGTCACTTCCAAAACAGGGCTATAAATAGCAGGTCAGCACGAGGCACCAGTGTGACCAGGTCAAGCAAGTGATGAGGACCCCATGGCGCGAATTTCAGATCAAACGGAGTTGTAGAGGTTCGAAAATCAAGCACTTACTATTTTTAGCAGGCCTGTGCAGAGGAATTAGGGTTTCCTAAAATGTAGGGCGAAACACGACAGTTACACAGAAGCAGCATCCAGTCTCGATTAACATCTTTCAGGCAGTTTACAAGCAAAGTTTGAGCTCATTCTGAGTAGTTACTATTTTTAGTAAGTTGCTAAAAATAGCAGGTACATGTAGGAGTCAGACGCCAGTAGCTCAGACATGTCACAGGGTTTGAGACAAAGCGAAAATCAAGCCTTTTTGGAGCTAGAAATCAGCTTAAAATGCAAAATTTGAGAAACTTTCTAAAAATAGAAAGCTAGGGCAAGCTGAGGGCAACGTGAACAAACCTCTTCAAATCGGACGAAAGCTTTGAAATTAGTCTGATAAAATGAAAGCTCCAGCACCAAAATGCGCCCTTGGAAGGAGATGCCATGAAAAATTCACTAAGTCTGGTAAACTTGAAGCTCCAGCATCAATATGCACCTTCACAAGAAGCGGGAGATTATAAAAGTTTCTAAGTACTTCAAATTTGAAGCTCAACCCCTCACATGCGCCCTAGGCAAAGATAGGAGCTGGAAATTTCTCTAAGTGTGTAAAATTTGAAGTAGACCCCCTTGAATGCGCCTTTGACTTGGAGGAGGCCTTAAAAAAAATCTAAGTATGGGAAATTTGAAGAAGGCACCTCTATATGCACCTTAACCCAAGAGCAAGTGTGGAAAATATTCTAAGGGTTGCAAACTGGAAGCTCACCCATGGAAATGCGCCTTAACTTGGGTGAAAGTTTAAAAAAGTTTCTAAGGCATTTAAATTTGAAGCTACTACCCCCAAATGCGCCTAAGAAGGAAGAAGAGGCTGAAAATTTATCTAAGTGTTCTAAACTTAAAGCTATTACCCCCAAATGCGCCTAGCCAAAGAGAGGCTTGTGGAAATTTTTTCAAGTGTTAAAAAGTGAAAGTGGAGGGGGTCATATGCGCCTTAACTTGAAAAGGGAGGCTGGAAATGTGACTAAGTATTAAAAACTTGAAGTGCACCCTGTTGGGTGAAAATTTTGTATATCTTGAGGATATGCAAAATTTGTGGTTTCAGCCACAGCACATGAGATTTAACTCTCCTAATTAAGGGAAGGCTCCCCCTTTAACTATATAAAACTGATATGGGTAGGACAGCAATCATTCCTCTTATTTCAGGAAAGATTACGTTCTTCTCTCTTCACAGAAAAGAAACAGTATATGTGGATGAAACTTATTACAGCAGCAATGCAGTGAAATTAAGAAAGAGGAAATAAAGTTTCCTGAAAGCACAAAGACTTCCGTTACTTCCTCCGGGACGGGAAAACAACCAATAAGCACAAAGTCTTGAGGAATGAGATCCTATCTACCCTTTTTCAGAATAATTACTTGATGAAAAAGTACAACACAAAATAGCTCAAAGACTATAACTATGATGTATTTCTTGATTACTCTAAATGAGAAATACCATGAGCACAAAGACTTATAATTCTTCTCGATTTCTAATATTAACTATGAATTCAATCTTCACATTTGCAGCACAAAGACTGCAGATATTTGAATCGAATCTCTTTTCAGCAATAATCAACAATTCTCAAGTAGTCACAAAATGATGATCCAAAATGACATAAGAACATATAGGATGCAAAATGAAAATTCAGCTCAAAGTCTGAAATTCCAGCTTCTTGATATTACTTGAAAATTCACAATTATCAACTATAAAGCTCAAAGACTTTATGAGTATAAAATTCTGCAGAGTTTTCTTGCTTGCTAAAAAGATATCTATTACAATAGACCCCTCAAGTATTTATAGGAGGAAGGTCTGGAGAAAAAGGTGGGAGGATCTCAACAAACTTGAGAAAATCTCTCAACCGATAACTAACTGTAATTGACTTATTCAAAATTACAATCCAAATTGTGATTTCTTTTGTAAGATTTTACATGTAATTACATTTTTCAAAACTGCAAGGAAAGAACACTTGCAATTGCAAAATTTGTTTTTACATATATTTTGTCGAAAGTAAAAATACATAAAACAACTTAAAATTTCAAATTGCTTCATTCCTATCTTTGAAAGATAAGAATTTGCTGATGATAGTTTGCAATTCATTCGGATCTGGACCCAAAGTGTTCTTGGCTACTGCAACTGTCTTCAAGATTACATCAAAGTATCTGATTGTTGCCAATCTATGCTCTTCATAAGTAGTTTGCATTTTCTCAAGGATTGTCTGATGATTAACAAGTTTATGAATTGAATCCATAGAAAACTGCTCTGATTCCATTTGTTGACGAAGATTGGCTGCCATTTCTGTAGTAACTAAATCAGCTGCAAGTAATTCATTTTCTTGATTCAAAACTGTACAAGAGATCTTTTCAAAACTTGAAAGAATATCCTGCTGAACTTCATCACTCATTTCTAATGTGGCCTGGATATCTTTGATAAGATCTTGAATGACTAATGACTTGTTTGTCATAAGTTCTTCAAATTCTATGTACTTCTCTCTGTTTGGCAAGATCAAGTTGCTGCATAGAATTTGTAATTTGACTTGATCTATCTCATGCCAGATTTTTAAATCTTTTTCAAGCGATTCCAAACTTTGCTTGAAGGCTTCCAAAGTCCGATTTAGCTTTATTTTGGCTATTTTGACATTTTTGAGAACTTGCAAGGTCTTCTCAATCATTGGAATACTTTGATCAATTAGCTGAGTTATCCATGAATCAA
This sequence comes from Sequoia sempervirens, assembly GCA_007258455.2. NCBI lineage: Eukaryota > Viridiplantae > Streptophyta > Pinopsida > Cupressales > Cupressaceae > Sequoia > Sequoia sempervirens. The sequence continues at coordinate 148,226 of VDFB02275303.1, read as the reverse complement.
CTGCCTTGGCCTTTTGTGCAATTCTTTCTAATTGCCTAACTGATTCATTAGGAGGAGCTGAAGATAGTGAATCAACTGCTTCTGATGATCCTGTAATCCTTTGAATAACTGAAACCAGCTGAGCATTGTCTTCTTTGAGCTTTTCCTTTTTAGCTAGAAGTTCATTATAGCTTTGTGTCAAAATCGTCACTGAACTCTGAGCATCTTGCATCATATTGGCATGAGTCTGTTTGCCCAATTCCACCCTAGTGAACCTGTAATCAGACACCTGCATCTCTTCATGTGGTTTATCAACAAGAGGCTCTGCAATCTCAGCATATTTCATTCTATTGCTGTCAACAAACACTTGTGAGACCGTTTTTGCTTTCTTTGCAACCATTGGTTTTGATTTCTTCAATTTTTGGAAATCAAAAATATCAGGAGACACTGCTTGTTTCTTTCTTTTTGGAGCAATTGAATTCAACCATGGAGGAAGATCCAAGGTTGTCACATCTGAAATAGCAACTGCAGTCTCACTTTGTGTTACAACAGAAATTCTAGGAGGTGCCTCGGTTTGTACAGCAACTATGTTTTGCTCAGAAGACAAATTACAACTAGGATTGGCCATGAAACAATCAAAGCTTGTTACAGATGTATCAATCTCTAGAAGAGTTATTTCTGACATGACTGGAAAGATTGGATTTACATCAAAGATATTCTCCAAGTTATTGGGCAAGCTTCTTACGGGAGTATTCACTATTGATGAAGATTGATGACTAGTCTCTTGAGGTGGTATAGAAGGAACAAATACCGTGGAGAAGGAATCAACATCACTGTCGATAGGGGACATAGGAGATATGGCTGATTCTGGTATTGGAGCTTCAATGTGAGGAGTTATCTCACTTAGAAAGGTAGAGGTCTCAAGAACCTCGTCTTCTTCTTGCTGATCCAAAACCTGAATCTGCATTTGATTGAGTTCTTTTCCCTTTAATATTTCCCTTTCCAATGGTTGTTCTGCAGCTCGGCTTACCTTTAACTTAATTCTGGTACCTGAAGAGGAAGCTCCTTCTTTTGATTGTTCTCTAATTTCTGACTTCAAACCTTTAGGACCAGTTGGATCATCTTCAGCCCTAACTTTGATTTTAACAGTCTTAACACCTATGCTTTTAAGCCAAGAGTTGGTGTTCGCCAAGACTGATTGAAACCTATCAAAGATAGAGACAGATTCTTTTTGAGACCACTGAATTGCAGGAATGGGAGCATTAGCAACTCCTTGTTCTTCGTATTCCGGATCTAAAATCTGTCCATCATCAATTACACCTTCTGGAATTAAAGTTAGATTCAGATCAATAATTTGCTCCAATGTAAGCCTGCAATAATCCATTTTGTATATATCCTTTTCTGTACGGAGGTCTGCCCAAATGTCTTCAATGCGGTGCACATGAGTGAAGGCTCTTTTTATTTTATCTTTCATCCTTCTATAAGCAAAATCCACTCTTGCCTGAAATCTCTTCAATGTTATCTCCTGAAGTTCAGTCTCCATTGCTTTGGCTCTTGAAGAAGTTGTCAAAGAATACCTCCCAATTACCAATGGATTATGTGATGAAATACCGATTCCAGACTTGTGTTGCGTAGCTTGACGTGAATGAACTGCCATCAACTGCCTTCCCAGCTCCATCAGAATGATCTTATCAGTCGGATACCTTGGAAGCATATAAGGTTGATCTTCAAAGCAACCGACTCTCATATAAGTGAAGGTAGGGAATTGAAGAAATAAGCAGCCATACTCATTTACTTTATTCCAAGCTGCCTCAGATACCCTGTTGTTTACCAATTCTTTGTCAAACAAACACATAAAGTAACCAAAGAAAGCATCTTGAACCCTTCTATAATGCGCTCGACTTGGAATAAAAGTCAGCTGATCATAATATTCCCATACAGGCACTAATGATCTGTCACCTTGAGGAGATAAACCTGGAAAATGCCTCAACGAAGCTGCTATATAAACCAAGTATGAGTTCATATAGAAGGTAAGAGTGGTAGGAACCTGTGCAAGCTGTTCACACAAACTGTCACTGATTATTTCTCCCCAGAATATTGGATGATGTGCTTTTCTAATAACTACCATGAACTTATACATCCAGTTTTCAAACACATTAGAAACCTTCAACCCTGCTATTCTGCTCAGAAGAGTGATCATATCATTAATTTCCTCTATAAAATCAGACCGATACAACTTGGGTATCCGGGTCACACAAGGTCGTGATTTGAGAAGCCACTTAGAATTGATATGTCTAATACAATCACTCTTTTTCTGCTCAAAATGTCTGTGAGCACTCTTCAATGAGATCTCTGAATATGTAGTTGCATCAGGAACTCTGAAAACTCTGTTGATTGTTTCAGCATCAAGTCTGATAATCACGTTGCCATCATCATCCTTGATAGTTCTGGATCCTTTATCAAAGTGTGCTGCACACGCAAGGACGAATTCTGGCTCAAGGGCAGCAACAGGAAAAGAAGACACTAGATGAATATGATTCCTCAACAATTTCTGCATATCAGAAGAAGTAGATTTCTCAGCTCTCCCAAGAAACTCGGACATATCAATATGCCCAATTTCTGTGTCTTTGATCTCATCGATATTCGAAACAACGTGAGACGGAGAAATTTCATTCTGATATTTATCAAACTTGTATTTCATCTTTTTGCTTACTGGAGAAGTTGGCTCGTCTGTCATTGAAGAGGAATCTGCAAGACTGCGGTGAAAACCCCATAAGGTCAGAACATCATCAGCATCAACGTGAGTGGACATGGCGAAACTCAAACCCTAGGACAATGAAATGGTCTTTGGAAGAATGATGGAAGGCGGATGAAGACGAATTCGGAACTTGATGGAATGATGGCGGTCAAAAACAGCATCTTGTCTTTTTGAAATAGCAAGACAAAGAGATTTTCGGCTTGAATTTTGAAGTTATATCAAAGAAAGTTCGACTTTTGAACCTTTTAAAAACATTTCGGGTTTTTCTATGCCTATAGCAATTTTTATAAAAGGTCAGTCGGGATTTTTTGGAAGTTTAACAATTTTTCAATTTTGCAATTTCAAAAATTGTAATTTCAACTATAAATCCCGAAATTGCATTTTGGTTTTCAAAACCCGAACTATGAATGAAAGCTGAATATTTATTCTTGTGAAAAATGATAATGGATGCTTGGAAGTGGAATGGGTGAAAATGGTATATGTAAGCTTTATTGGTGAAAAGATGGGTGAAAGCGAAATGAAGGGAAAGTTTATTGCTGGAAAGTGAGATGATGAAGATGAAATGAAGTAAAAGTTTTGTTGCTGGAATGGCGAAATGAAAAACGCGTTTTCATTATAAGGCATTTGGAAAATGAAAAATGCATTCAAAATGAGGTTTGAGAATGGAGATATGAAAGGATATGGAAGGCAAATTTTTCGATGAGATGAAGGAAAGTAGAGGATGCGTGAGGTATGATAAACTGAAAATGAATAAAAGCGAAGGGCGTATGAAGACGCGTTTTCATAGGGGCGGACAGAAAATAAATAAAAACGCGTTTTGTAAAATACAGAAGCAAATACTAACAAAAATACGTATAAACGAGTATTGGATGAGGCGATGACTGTATAAAAAGATGTATAAAAGTTGAAGAAAAACGCGTTTACATTTAAAGACATTAAAATCAAAAACGAAATGCGTAAATGTGAATGACTTCTAATATAAAGTAATAAATAACAAAAAAACATGGAAAAGAGATCAAGAAACGCATAACTTACCTGGAGCGAGTTTGCAAGTAAAAATAATGGTGAAGAAACCCTAGGCATGTTGAGCAATGACAAAAAAAACCGACTATTTACAGAAGAAAATCCGAACTTTAAGCATTGAGGTCGATTAAATCTCCTTGAATCAGGGAAGTAAAAGCAAACAAGGATTCAAATAGCTTGAAACAGAAAGGCGTCGGACTTTCTGAAGCTTTTGACAATGTAAAATGTCAATAGAAACATAAAATCGGGTTTCTAAGAAGTCATAACATGTTCTTTTATAAAATCGGGTTTTTTAGACTTCAATGCAATTTCATTTTAACAAATTCGCACCTTTTGGATGCAATTGCATTGAATCGGGCTTTTTGAACTCCAATGCAATCTAACTTAAAGCAAATCGGACTTTTTGAATGACTTAGCAATTTTCATTTTGTCAAAAATGAAGATTTTAACAAATTCGGGTTTTTGAAGCCATATGACAATTTTGCCTTTTGTCAAAAATAAAGACTCTAAATGAATTCGGGTTTTTGACTCACTTAAACAAATTCGGGTTTTTAAAGAACTTTAACAATTTTGCCTATAAGCCAAAATTTTCCCTTTTGCTGAGTTGCTCCAAAAACCCGAATTTGGTCAAAAAGACACTAAAAATGACTCAGAAATTGACGAAAACGGAAACGAAAGGGGAAAAAGAGTAGCCCAAAGGTTAATAAACTTAAAACCGAGATTTGTCACTCTTTGCACCTCGTAATGCGTGCCTTAGAGAAGAAAAGTCTCAAATTTTATGAAAATTTTTATTGGTTATCCAAATTTTTAAAACGAGTCAAAAATTCAGGATAACACACCCTCTAGAATGTGCCCTTACAAGCTTGAAGACACAAAAAATATTCTAAGTGTGGCAAATTTGAAGCTCAAGGCCTCATATGCGCCCAATGAGAAGAGGAGGTGGTTAAAAGTTTCTAAGGCATGAAGATTGGAAGTAGCTACCCTTGGATGCGCCCTTGGAGAGAAAGATACTTGGAAATTTTTCTAAGTATTGTTAAATTGAAAGTTTGACCTCCTATATGCGCCTTGAGAAGGAGAGGAGTTAGAATTTATTCTAAGGCGTTTAAACTTGAAGTGCAGACCCTTAAATGCGCCTTAATTTGATGAAGTGGAGTTGAAAATTTCGTAAGGCAAGTTAACTCAAAGTAGAGAGGGCCATATGCGCCTTGACTTGGAGGGAAAAGTTTAAAATTTTTCTTAGTATTGGAAACTAAAAGCTCCAAGGTCAAAGTGCACCCTTGCAAGTTGAGGAAGCAAGAAAATGATTAAGTGTTGGAAAATAAAACTACAAGGGGTCATATGCGCCTAAGGGCTGAAGGGGAAGTTTGATATTTGCTAAGTGTTGCTAACTTAAAGCTTGGACCACAATATGTGCCTTGATCTTGGATGAAGAGTTAGAAATGTTTCTAAGGCGTGTCAACTTGAAGGAAGCACTCCTATATGCGCTTAGGTTGAAGAGAGGATGGTGGCATTAAAATTTGACTAAGGCATTAAAATTTGAAGTACCACTTCTCAAATGCGCATAGACCAAGAAGGAAGACGTGTTAAGATTATTTTTGCTAGGTGGTGAAAAATGAAAGTTTGACCCCTTGATTGTGCCCAGACTGAGGGATAAAGTGGCAAATCGTCTAAGTGTGGGGAATTGAAAGTCCACTATAATAAATGCGCCCAAGCTTGTGATTGAGTGATGGAATTTTCATAGGCGTTGGAAATAAGATGAAATTTGTTCTAAACAAAAAAAATGCCCCATGCTGGAAGTTAAATAAAATTTGATTAAAATTATTTCCCAAGGTTTAAAAATCAAATGTCCCCCTTGGGTTAGACACATGAAATTTTGAAGTTGAGAAATATTTATCAAGGAGGAAATATTTTAAAAATGTCCTGGAAGGAAAATAATTTCGCCTAGTGATTTTAAAATGCTGGAGCTCACGATTGATGAAATTTTTTCTGGGTGAAATATGGATTTTGTTTTTTAAAAAAGCACTGACGAAGGAAATAAATGAAGTTTCTCAATGGAATAAAATTCTAAGGCGTTGAAATTAAAATTCAATAATAGAAACGCCATTTTTCAAAGATGAGATTTTTTTTATGCTGAAGTAATTTTAATTAATTTCCCAAAAATGCTTCAGTGAACTGAAAGTGACTTGCAGTCAAGGAGGGAAATTTTAATTTTCGAACGAGGAAAGAATCTCCAATAATAGTAAATTCCCATGACGACTCTATGACGACTGAGCATATTCTCTCCCGAATTGGAAATTTTCTAAGTAGTGGGGGAGTGAATTAATGACAACTGCTAAACTGGGCGCCTTCTTTCAGTTATATAAACTCTGAAGCTATTCATTTTTCTTCACAAAGTTGTAGAGTTGAGATTGTGCTGAAGCTGAAAGTGATTGCTGAGTGAGTGAGAAATTTGAGTTGAGTAAATAATTTTTCTAAGTGTTGAAGTTGAAGTAAGTGAGTGCTGAGAAGGAGAAAATTCTGAAGTAAGAGAATTGAGCTTGATTTTTCAAAGTGCTGAAAGTGATATTGCTGGAAGTTGCTGAAGCTCGAAGTTTGAATTTCGGAATTAGAATTCTCGAGGTTTGGAGTTGGTGGTTTAATGCTGAAGATTTTTATTTTTGAAGCTAACTCCACTTGCTAGCCATTTCGCAGTAATTTTATTTTCTAAGTTGGAATTGTAATGCTCGAATTTTTATTTTGCAGATGGCTGAAGTTCGAAGAGGAGATGCTGCCGGAACAAGCAAGGCTATAGGCAGAGCCGGAAATGCTGAAGCAAGCAAGGAGAATGCCTCTAGGCAGGCAATCATCAAGCAACTGAAGAAGTCATTCATCCCTGAATCAAAGTTCGTGTCAAAGCTAGGAGGTTTGACTGATACCAACCTTGGTTCATTCAACCTCAAAGCATTCAAAAGGAGAATATATGGGCAAGGTGGTTATCCTCCATCAGTGACTTCGCACAACATCGTGAGGAGTGGATTGTATGTAGCTGCCACCAGCAATTTGATGTTCTGAGTTGATAATGGAATGTGCAAACTACTACAGGCTAGACCACCGAACAATTGTTTCTCTAGAAGGCATGTTGCTGGCCAACTTCGCACCTGAGGCTATTGGCGAGGCGTTTGGGATTCTAGCTATGGACAAAATGTTGTACAAGTCTAAAGAGAGCGCTGATAAAATGTATGCCTCATCTTTTGATAGGTGTGCTAAGAGAATCAACACAACATGGATGAGGAAGCCAAAGCCTCCTGGCGCCAAGTTGCCAAAACAGATCATCTCAGAGGAGTTGAAACAAGAATACTGTGATTTAATCATGATGCTCAACCGGGTGAATGGCAGCCCACATGCGTATGCTTTTGAGCCTTGGATGTTCTTCTACATCAGCGTGGTGTTAGAGGGGAAATAATATGTAGATTGGGCGAAGATGATCAGTGACAACATAGATGAACAATTTAGAAGCCTAAGGAGAACAAAGACGTTTTACATGAGCTCGTATGTCATTTATATGCTAGCTCGAATGACGAAGTATAAGGGGCTGACATACTAGGAGCCGATTGGATGTGGTTTTGGTCAATTTAAAATCCATGAAGCTTGCAGGCAGCTTCATTTGACAAGTACCTCCAGCTTCAAAAGAGTGAACGATGCTCTCACTATGTATATCACAAGGACTCTTCAACGGAGAACGCAGCAAAGAATATCCAAAGAAGCACAAAAGTTGATTGAAGAGTATGGGTTTTGGTTTATCCAATTCCCAAAGTTCACGTATATAAGGCTGTCGGGGTTCCATTCATATACCTACCAACTGCCAAGATACCCCACGGATAGGATGGTGATGCTTGAGGTGTCTAGGCAACTCATGGCCTACGACAAAAATCATAAGGAAGAAGAAGAAAGGAGGTTTGCACTTCCCTATTGTTATGGGAAATTCGCTTGAGGAGTGCCCTTCTTTGCAAGCAGCCAAGGAAGTGGAGGATGAGTTACGATTTTATCACCTCACTCTACACATCAGCCGACAGAATTTTGATCCTCAAAGGAAGATTGGAATTGTACAAGGTGAAGAATATCGACACAAGGCTCATGTAGAAGATTTTTGGGCAAATGTGGAAGATGAAGCTGAAATCAGAAAGAGGATGTTCTCCAGATTGCCTCTGAAATTGATCAGAGAGTGTGAGGTTGTCCAAGTTCCGGATCAAGTGGATGAAGATGCCAGCATTACTCACCCAGATTATGAGTCAATAAAGGACACACCAATCCCACCACCTGATTGGGTGAAGCCGGAAATCACAGACTTGGACACTTTGTCTATGCCTGTCTTAACTTTCACGAGGAGCTGGGTGGATGGACATGTTCACAGACTTAAGAGAAAATCAATTTCCCTCACATACAACCTCATGGGCGATCGAAGGCCACCGATGTCAATAAAGAAGAGAAAGCAGACCGCCCAAGTTGTGGAGCCACAGGAGGAGGAACCAGTTCAGCCTGAGCCTCGGAGGACGGAGGAAGCATCGCCTACACAACTATTGGCTCACTCTTCCAGTGTACAAGAAGTTTCAATATTTGCAAATCAGAGGATTAGAGTGAATGAAGAGCAAGAAATGGAAGAAGTTAACCAACCATTGCCTAGGGAGCCTGATAGTTAGAGCGCTAATGCTCCTGGCAGTGCCAACCAGCCGGATGAAGATGAAGAAACATAAACAGACACTTGCTTGGATCGTGCACTTGAGGCAGCTTTTGAAGACGAGGACATTACGGAGCTTGAAGTTCGGGGTCTTGAAGAGGATAGTCAGCAAATGGAAATGGATGAGCCTCAACCGAATGTTGCTGAAGAGGAACTTCATGAAGCAGAAGCAACGAAAGAGCAACCGCTTGTTGTCTGTAGCGCTCAACAAGATGCCCCAAATTGGCTCACAAGTGCCATAAGCAGAGATTAGGAGGATGACACCGACCCAGCAGTAGAGATGGAGGAGCTCCTTAATAGAATAAGCGGGTCACCTAAGAGGAAGAGAGCCAAAAAGTACTCTAGGATGGAAACAGATGAGTCCGGTTCTCGCACTATTCATGTTGCGGTTCCGAGGGAAGAATGTGATTTAGATGAAGTAATGCCTGAAAATTACACAATCACTACGGTTGAATTGGGGCACCCTACTAGAGTACAAGTACTCGAGGAAGCTGAAAACTCCTTCCAGGCACTAAAAAATAGGCTACTTCAAAAGGGAGAAAAATACAAGAGGCTGAAAAGAGAGCATAGGGCGTTAGTTGGGTATGTGCAGCATCTAGCACGTCCATGTGCTCAGGAGAACCCAACGGTGGAACTTCCACCTAAGCTTCCACGGGAGTCAATCAGCAGGCTCGAGGAGATGAAGAAGGCCATTCAAGAGGGAGACAAGTGGATTGGCGGTGTTCGTGTTGAGGCTGAGAGATTCATTGTGGATCTTGTCTCCTCTTTCCAGCATGCTTCCAGCATCCTCTCCCGTATGGAGAGCATTGAGCAGGCATGGAATGATACTCACATATTTCAGGACAAGACTATTCCACGCCTGGCTGCTCTGATGCGTATGCCAATGCAGACTTTGATTGAAAAGGGGGTGATTCAGGCAGGAGATCAATATGGTTTTCCAGGTTGGTATTCTGCTGCATTCACTGGCCGAGGTTTCTTTGACACAGCAAGGACGAAGTCGGCCAAGATCAGGAGGGCCATGGGAAATATTCAGGAGGGCGTCTTCAATATGTTGGAGGCATTATTCACAAAATGACTAACTCCCAAGGAGGTGACAGTGGATAGATTGAAAGGAAGATTGCAACCGTTCTTCTCTGAGATGAGAGTATTTGCTCAGGTGGACTTTGAGAGTATCTCCACATTCTCCGCTATTATTCAGAGCACGCAAGAATCCATCGAGGCTTGGAGAAAGTCTTGTATCCGGCAGGTGCAGACGATTGCTATCCTTGAGTTCCAGCTTAATCTTACTCTGGCTATTTCTGAGCAAGAAGTTGATGCAGTGCTAGCCCGGTTTGTTGCTTTCGCGGTCAGAGAGAAGAACAATGGGAACAAGGTCCTGGACGAGAATCTTCTAGAAGGGTAGTGGGCATTAATTTCCCATAGTGGTCAAAGGAAGAATCTGCCATTTTTGTGCTCATTAATTGCACCACTCCACCTTCTAGCAGTTTTTAGGGCAAAATCTAGTCTAGGGCTGATGTGGCTCAATCTGAGCCGTCCATTGTAATTTAATCTGGACTGTCTATTGAGATTGGCCAGCTATATAAAGGGGACTCCCCCTCATTTGTACATTATTAGACTAGAGATTATAGATCAAAGAGTAGAGCATAGAGAGACAGTTTAGAGTTAGCATAGTTTCATTGCATAGCATAGTTTGAAGGAGACGAAAAGTTTTCCCATGAGAACTTTGTAAGAGGTTGTTGCGAAAACTATCATAATAAAAATAGTTTCATTGATGATATTTTGTCTTTTGTTATGAGCAGCTAGCAAAACTTCTTCGTCCTTCTACTTCAAGTAGAACTTAAATTAGAGTGATTTTCATTTTCATGCAAGTAGTTAGTCGTGGATTTGTGATGTTTGATTGAAGCAACTTTGCTTAATCCATACCACTAGTAAGCTTGCTAATGGTAAGCTTTCCTTGTGTGGTCAACTAGAATCCTTTTTCAAACTTAATTTCGATTGTAATTCACGTGTTTGTATGTGTCGTCCTAATGGCACTTGCATGTTGAGTTGTAATCTGAACACCTTCCGCTACTCCCTTGAAGATTGCACTGATTTTGTTGAAGCTGTCCAACGCGAGGCAAGGAAAAATCCGGTTAAAGTCTGTTGAAGTTAAGCTCCACACATCTTGCATTTAGACTAGAATTTAGGCTTTCTAAACCCTGCACACATTTAAATTCTGCACAATTATGGTTAGCATAGGAACATGTACCTCATTGCTAAATCATCCGCAACACACGAAAATCCCCTTCCAATCATAGACCTGCTGTCAGCTGCAAATATTCTGAATAATTGTGTAAGTCCCCTCGTGTAAACAGCGAATCATAATGAACCGATTGAGGGTATTCCATAGCATTTTCGGAACCTTGGAGTTGAACGTACAAACTTTCTTGCAATCTTAGCGTATGGAATTCTTTGATCAAGAGAGAATGGAGTAGCCTTCGGATACTTTGTTCTGCTGATTGGTGTGGTCACAAAAATCACATCAACAAGAGGAAAGAAGAATAAATAGGAGGATATCCTTGAAAAATTCTCCTCATGATAACTTAGGATAGCAATAAACTTTTGAGCTTTATCTTACACACAAATAAAATATCATGCAACAACTACGTCGTACTAAGATATTATAACATCTTTGTTAATATTTAAATTATTTTTTATGTTTATTTTGTATATATCATTTCTTTTATTTAGAATGATAACATTTTTAAAAATGAATCCAACAATTTAATATTCAATTTAAAACAAAACATAATTTGTTAAAACATAACACTCATATTTGATCAAATTTAAAATTTCAATTTATATATCTATTTTCAAAACTTCTACCTAATTAAATAAAGCCCATTTCTTCTTGGAAAATGTCCCATTATCTCAAATAACGACATAAAGCCAAAAACACCCATTAATGGCTAATAAAAGAGGGGGAAAATATTAGAATAAGTTCCTACATCTCATTCAGATTAGTCACTAAACAAATGCTCATCTAAATCCTTAATTCATAATTGATATGCCACTCACAAAAATTATGTAAGAGCAAATTTATTTACAAATTAAGAAGAATAAAAATTCTAATATTACTCTATTTTGTGTCTTAAAACCAATATCTACTTATTGTACAAAGCATAGAATTAGTGATAACAATTCGAACCCAAGACTGCTGATTCGACATTCTGACCTTCTTTTCCTTTGATTGTGTGTTGTGAGAATATGAAACAATACACACGTCTTTCTCTCGTATTTCTCTGGCATAGTCGTACTCAATCTTCACTGATGATTTCTTTCATGATTTGAACATTGTCTAGCTTGAGAAGATTTAATTGTTAAATTGCATTGGTAAATCGCATCAGTAAAGCAAACAAATTTTCCTTGATTTTAATGTATTGACATGCCAAAAACTTGTTGAAAATTTTGGGTCAATGGTTATGCTAAAAAATGCAATTTAATGGGGGAAAAAATGGGAAACTTGGCAATTTCCGATTTTTGCAATTAGTTGCAATGTTTTCACGATTTTGCTTCTATGGTCTTATGAATGTCTTCTTCTCTAACTCTAATTTGATGATACCTTGACCAAGATCAATCTTCAAAAAGTAAATTGCCCCATGCAACTCATCAATGAACTTGTTGATCTTGGGGACAGGGTATTGGTTCTTAATTGTTTTCTTGTTGAGAGCCCTATAATTGATACACATGCTCATGGTTCCATCTTTCTTCTTAACCAAAACTATTGAAGAAGCGAAAGGATTGGAATTGAGTCTAATACGCCCCATATCAAGTAGCTCCCTAATTGCCTTCTCTGTCTCTTCCTTACGCCTTTTTTGGTGGCAATAAGGAGTGGTTATAATGGGCTTGCCCCCCTCCAACTTAATGACATCCTCAAAGCCTCTATTTGGTGGTATATCAAGGGGAATATCACCAAAGGCCAAGCTATGTTTGTCCAACAATGATTGAATATCAACATGGTATGCTCTCTCATCCTTTGAAGAAGCCTTTGTAGAAACAAAGCATTGGGCTACCTATGCAACCTCACCATGCTTGAAAAGAGCTTCCATCTTCTTTGTAGTGACTACTTTGGGTTCTCCATTAGACTTGGCTCAAAGTACTACCTTTTTTCCATTTGCTTTGAACTTCAACTCCATAGTCTAAAAGTTTTGGGAGTACTTCCCAAGAGAATGCATCCATCATATCCCTAAATCCACATCTATCTCTTTGATCCCTAGTACATAGAAATCATTTGTCACCGTATGGTTGCTTAGCATGATGCTCAATTGTGATATTTTTTGGATGCATGTCATAGTAAACCCATGTGCAACCATTACATGAAATCCTTCAAAATCCTCCAGTTCAAGTCCTCTCTTCACCACTACGCCCTCATTGATGAAGTTGTGGGTTGCCCCACTATCAATCAAAATAGTCACTCTCTGATCATGCAAGACTCTTCTAATTCTAAATGGATTGTACCTGGGTGTACCTAATAGAGTAGCAAAAGTTCCTTCTATAACTCCTCCGATGATTTGGTCTCCTGGTTCAATATCTTCCTGCTCATTTTCACTTCCTTAGTTTCCTTCAATTCTTCTTCATTATTGGAGACAACTTCAATGTAATGAACCTTGCCCTTTCCGAGGTACTCGTGGCCTAGTTCCCAAGGGTCTTTGCTTGAAAAACATAGTTTCTTCCTCCACAACTCATTCTTTGTCTCCTCATCCATGTTTTCCTTTTTAGGCCAATCCTTTTGAAAGGGTTTCTTGTCTTTCTTTGGTGGAAATGACTAAGGCTGGAATTTATTTTTAGGTGTGAAAAACTCCATATTTCTTGCTCTTTTTATTGCATACTATAAAGGTGGGTCAAGTTCCTTCACCCAACTTCTAAGTGGTTCAGTCAATCCTTCGACAAAAAAAACAAATCTTCTATGTTCCACGCCCTGTCGGGGACGGGGATGGGGGGACGGCAGGGGACGCATTTCCGGGACGTTTCCTAAGGGGCAATTTTTAGGGGAGGGCAGGGGATGGCGACATACAAAATACATATATATATATATATGATTTTTTCAAAATTTATTAATATATTAGAGAGAGAGAGGGAAAGAGAGATAGATATGTCAATACATTAATAATTGATAACAACAATATCAATATGTAAGTAAATCGCGAGAGTAGTACTATAACAGCATAAGAAATGTCATTAAAGCATTATAAAATTTATCACAGCAGTATCAAACATCAATAAAACCATGGTCTATCAATATCCAAATGTCTCAAACATGTATCCAGAAGTCTCAAAGTTCAAACATGAAAATCAAAATATTAAATACAACAGTCTATGAAATTAAGCCTCATTCGGGCTATGAATATCCAAAGACTCAGAACTATCTGAGTCACTATCATCCTCTGGCAAGAGTGGATCATCCAATGGTAGCCCGACCAATCCTGATTGCGTCTCCTCCTCATCAATTTGCCTAACATCCTCAGGATCAACATCCCATCGTGCTGCTGGAGTCTGTCGATACTCAGTAGTCTGTCGGTCCTGAAGTCTCAAGGCACTGTGAACTGCAACTAATTTCTCAGCTCGTTTTGAAGTAAGCCTGTTTCTCTTAATGGAGTGGATGAAGCCATAGGTGGACCAATTCCTCTCTGCAGCAGAGGAACTAGCAATCTGTGAGAGCAAACGAATGGCAAGTTGTTTCAAATCCGTGTGTCCTTCCCATGGAATTTCCACCATCCAATGGGGTTGTTCTGTGCAATGGTGGCCCTATCCGTCCTAGCCTCTGGTTTGTTGAATGTAGGACCCTGAAGATCAGAAAACATAAGCCACTGCTCTCTAAGAATGGTTGCCTCCTCGCTGGTATACATTTTACGAAGGGCTGCTGTAAGCCCCTCTATCACCTCGTCATCCTCAGAAGGAAGCATTCGGCCAGGTCTAGGTACATACCACTTCGGATTAAGAGCATAGGCAAGCATATGAAGAGGGGTATTCATTGTGTTCCACCTCTTTGTCACAATAGGCCTAATATGGTCCTCATAAAAACTCATCTCAGGATCATTTTTACGAATAGCTTGCTTCATTTGGTCAAGCATGCTATCAAAAGTCTCATATATCTCTCCCAAGCTAGGAGAGTCTGTATCTGCATACCGGATTACCACAACAGCTGGTGATATGAAAGAGCAAATATACCTACAAAAAAACAAATTAAAAATTAGAACTTTTAAAATACAAAGACTAAAGTAAGACAAAGTGTAAGTGTAACAAATTCAAAAACAATTTAAATTTTCAGATTTCTTACTTGATATTGGCCCACCAAGTTTCATTAAGTACTCTATCTCTCACTTCCTTGCCTTCACTTGTCTTCGATAGAGTCCACCTTTTCCATTCTGCACAAACAACCATGGCTTGTAGAGCATCTTGGACCTCCAACATCCTCTCCAACAAAATATAGTAGCTAGCATATCTAGTCTCAACTGGTTTGAGGAATTCTTTCTTTGAATAAGATCGGAATAGTGCAAGTGAAGTTTGATGGTTACATACAAACATTTGTATGTTTCTAGCCTCTAAAACTGCTGCCTTCACCCAATCTATTTTGCCAATGTCTTTCAAAGCATTATTCAAAGCATGTACGCAACATGGAGTCCAAAAAATATGTTTGTAAGCACTCTCAATCATCAAACCAGCTAGCTTACAAACACGAGCTGAATCTGTCACAACCTGCACAACATTAGAAGGCCCAACCTCCTCTATGGCCTCCCTCAAAATGCCAAACTGAAAATCAGCATCCTTAAGCTTCCCAGAACAATCAATAGCTCGAAGAAAGTATGAACCAGCAGGGCATGTAACAATAACATTAATAAGTGGCCTATGTCGAATATCACTCCACCCATCCATGACAATGGAACAGCCAGTCCTAATCCATGTTTGCCTCATCTCCTCCATCATCATGGTAGCTTTTGAATATTGTTTGTCAAGGAGGGAGGTACGCAATCTATGTTCTCCAGGGGGGGCATAAGAGGATCCAACTGCCAATATTTCTCTCACCATTGTTTTGTAATAAGGTGACCTTGCCAAATGAAATGGAATAGCACGTGCATAAAAGAATTTGGCCACTGCATCATCAGCTTGCTCACATTTTTGCATATTCATTAAGCCCATGACTGAAGCTTTCTCACTTGCTTTCCTCTTCCCTCTATCACAACTCTCTCCAACTGATACATTGGAAGAGGCTTGCAAATCAGCTAATGACCGTTTTTTGTTTTGAATGGTAATCATTTGTGCCTCACTTACTCTAGCCAACTTTGCAAATAGAAGCTGTTGCTCCAATGTTATTGCTGTACAAACTCTAACACCCTTTCCACAGTCACCCACTAGATGGCCTCTAATCCTAGTATAGCTCCCATGGTATTCAGTTTTACAAACATGACAAAACCATTTCCTGCTGCCCCCTGAATTTTTCTTCTTGTTGGTGGTCACATCTGTGGCAAACTGACACAATGGTTTCTTCTTGTTGAAAGGGCCTTTTGCAAACCTTTGAAGAGTGGGTATAGGGCATGCAAAATGGTCTGAAGAAGCATGGGTTGGAATTTCAGAGGTAGAAGAAGGTTTTTCTGCTGGCATTTCTATAGCTTCATTTTCACTATCACTAATCTCAGTCTCATGGTCACTGCCACTATTGCTATTGTTGCTCATTTTGGATGCTTTTTTTTTTGTTGAAAGCCTAAAAATTTGTAAAACTAAATATTAAAATAATAAATTATTAAAGCTTAAAAC
Source organism: Sequoia sempervirens (assembly GCA_007258455.2). Lineage (NCBI taxonomy): Eukaryota > Viridiplantae > Streptophyta > Pinopsida > Cupressales > Cupressaceae > Sequoia > Sequoia sempervirens. The sequence continues at coordinate 131,961 of VDFB02275303.1, read as the reverse complement.
TTTAAAAGTTTAAATGCTTGCATTCTCTGTTATTCTGAGCATAAAATTAAAAAATAGCCATAGGGCTTTTTTAATTTTATGCTCAGAAATTTAGAATAGAATAAGAGTTCAAAACTTTAATAAATAATAATTTCATTTAAAAAAAAATTAAATACTAAAAATAGAGTAAAATTTTAAAAATTGAAAATTGAAAAACAAAACAAAATAATTAATTTTAAAGCTAAACTACCTGTATTGCAACTGCAAATGTTGCTGGAGATGACTGCACCGCTCCTTGTCTGAGTATCCAAACAAAAATATAATAAATATTCTCAAAACTTTGCCCTAGCTGTTGCCAGATTTCTAATTTCTCCAGTCGCCGTCGCCAGATTTCACTTCAGTCACTCGCGTGGATGAGATGGTTGCGTGGCTGGAAGGTTGCGTGGATGAAAGGCCCCAAATTTTAGGCTTGCAAATGGTCGTCGGCTCCCACAAGGCTCAGACTCGTGCTCCGTCGCTGTGAATGAATGCTAGATAAAATGATAAAATGTCTGCCGTGAAAAGAGTGAGTTCGATTCAATAAAAAATATAATATTTTTAATGGTTCCAAACTTCAGCCCAAACAAATAAATAATTTACATTTTGGTGGGCCCTGCGCACAGGGAAAAAACCTTTAAAAAATTGTTTTTTAATTGTTTTTTAACGTTTTTCAACTTTGGCTTGCGGGGGACGGCTAGGCATCCCCAATCTGTTTCGGGGACAGGGGAACGTTCCTAGTGTTTAGGAAACGTTTCCTAGCATTTCCGAAGGTTTTGCAATTTTCGGGGACGGCAGGGGGACGTCCCCTTTGCGTCCCCCCGTCCCCGGGACGACAGGGGACAAGGACAGGGGGTTTTGGAGCAGGGGACGCGTCCCCGTGTAACACAACTCTTTGATACATTAGGAACCATTACGTAATGCCTCTAAAGTTCATACACATAACTATCAATTGAGCCATACTGCTTCAGCTGTGCTAGCTCCCTAAAATGTAGTTCCAAATCCGTCTTATCAAACTTGTCAATTAGTCTTTGGTTGAAATCTGCATAAGAATCAATGAGGCTATGCCCTTGTGTCACATCTCATGGTACCACCGCTTGTGAGCATCTCCTTCCAAATGAAGTGTGGCATATTTTATTGCTTCATTTTTCAAACATGGGACGTAGTCAGAAGCATGTATCTAATTTCTGGATCCACAAACATTCTGCATATTTGTTAGAGCCATCAAAAGTGGGTATGGAAAAATTTCCCAACCTTCATTGCAAGTCCTAATTGTGTGTACCCTTGTCCTTCTTGAGCCTATTCCTCAACTTTAGTTGGCAAAACTCAGTCAATGACATAGTGGCATGAAATTCATCCCCTAATGACTGTTACTCAGGCAAATAATCTAAATAACTCTTTACATCATTTTGTTGTTCCCCATTACCTTTTGAAATTTCCTCTCTAATTAAAAAAGTAGGCATCAACGGTCTTGTTGCTAATCTAATAACCGTTCTAGTGTTGTTATTAATTCAGTTGTTTGCAATATTATTTGCTTCCCCATTGTTATTTTGATAAGCCTTAGGCATATTCATATTCTGCAACATCTGTGTTAATAAATTGGCCAACTACTGCTGTCCCCAACAAAGATCATTGAGTATCCGCTCCTTGGTATTTCCTTTATTCCTTCTTTCCCTATCTACCATGATATCTTCTACTTGTAATTCCACAAAAGAAAATCTTTCTTCTTGATTTTTCAAAAAATTATACCGCTCTGTTTGGAGATTCCTCTAATAATATGTAATGTTCCCCTTTTCCGAGTGATCATCCAGTAGAGCCATCTAGCCTATTTTATTTCCATAGGCTATGATCAGGCATTATAAGGGAATAAAATAAAATAAATTATTTATAAAGTTTTCCAAATAAATTAAATCATAAGGATAGCTTTATTTTTAATTAATTTAATTAAAGTGACTAAAATAAAATAATATTTTAAAGTCACTTTAGTAAATAAAAAGATTCTTTTAGAAGCTTTAAGGAGGTCAAATCAGATCTTTCTAGAAGATCCAGCTGAACCTTTAAAAAGAAATGAGAGCAAGTCATTTGGACATCTTGGTTTTGATATTTTCTATCAAAGAATTTTGGAGAGCTTGTGTTTGCAAGTTCGGTGTGCCCTCGGACAAAGACCCTTGGGTAGGACAGTTTTTTGGATGAAAACCAATTCAGCCTATTGGGTGGATTCATTTCAGAATTCATACTTGAGCTTATTTGATCAGTTTATGAAGGATTGGAGCTTCAAAGAATAAATTGTTGCAGGTTGACAATTTTAGAAATTTGTTAAGTCTTCATGGAAGACAAATTTCTAAATTTTTGAGAGGATTAAAGTCATGGATGCCTTGGTCTGAATTTTACATAAGCTGGACGAAGGTTTTAATGAGACATTTCCAGACATAAGAATATACTCCATAGCTGGTGTAAACCTGGACTAATTTGCAGAAGAAGTCAGACCCACTTCTGAGGGAAAATATTGCAGAATTCTAGGCAAATCTCAGAACAGTGATAGTGTAATGTCCCTTGCCAATTGAACAATAATTTTTGCAATTACCTTTGATTCGATAGACTTCATTTTATCAAATAGATGAGTTATAGTGCATGGAAGTTATGGTACTCAATAATGTGAACATATGACAATGGATAGTGCAGAGTATTTCATGGAATCTTTTTGCATTTCAATAACAACAATACACACAAACTCAATCATTATTATCCAATGTCCTCAACAGCATTAGATTGACGAACTCATCACTAAAGACTCCCATGACAATAATGGTATTACACAGTAATTATCAGAAGGCCAAAATACAGTCTGATTTGTATTTTCTGAGCACAAATAGGACTGTAATACACTAACAGCAGTCATGAACTCATATAGACATTACATATATTTGTTGCTTAGCATTTTCAAGCTTCAAATACTCAGATTATGATTGCAAATAATGCACAGCAGTACAAAATGACTGGTAAATGAAGGTACAGTAACTGAAGTGGAAGTGTAGCCTTAACAGTGACTGAAATAGTTCACCCTTCTAGACCCTAATCGAACCATACACTTCATGGTTGTTGCAATTCTTTCATAGCAACATTAGTAAGATTTTATCAGCAGATAATACACTGTTTTCTGAGTATGATTAAGGCTGATTACAATGATGGAAAGGCTCAGATTATGAGAGCAGACCCTAAACAATCCTGTAGATATATTGATGACCAAACTGTAGTACTTTAATACCAGATCCAGTTTTGCTACAGCAGCATATAGCTGCACTTTTCTATCATATTCTATGATATCAGACCAAACTGCAAACCAACTACATGAATATATTTGTGCCCAGACCTGGTTAAGTCGCTTATTGATCAGCAAATGAGCTTGTTGAGGCAGGAATACCGCCCAGCAATGCTTCTCAGTCCCACGTCCCTCAAGGAGAGAGGTCTGCAACCCCTTTTTGGGGTGATACAATTACAACCTACTGTGAAGAGTTCCAAGGCCACAGAGCCAAGCACTTCTCCTTTTGGAAAATACGTCCTCTTTTTCTGAGTGTCTACCTCTCTTAAGCCACAAACTTGCAGAAATCTGTTACCACGCCCTCATCTGGAACATGCAAACTGAGACACACGAATGGAGGCTGATAATGCGATATGTCCCTTCTCCACACTGAATTGCCCCTCAGAAATAATCACTGCTCTTCAAGCTCAAGCACGTCCTTCTTGCTTGCTCCAATACTCCTCAAAAACCACGTCTCTGCCCAGAATACTCAGGATGTGCAGCGCCTAGGGTTTTCTCACTGAAACACCCTTCTTGGTGATGAAATATCCACTGAACAGAGACCTTCAATGCAGAAATGAAGCTCAGAAAGGCAATTTTGCCTGAATGAAGATGTTTGCCCTAGTCCCAAATCTTTCACCCTAAGGAAATGCTGCGACGACACGTCATCATCTTGCGAAGTATTAGTTGTCTAGATGCAGAGGCAGTCAACGACTGGTTGGAGGAATTGTTGATTCGAGTTGATGAGGTGTAAACACCTAGTTAGGACGTCCTACCCCTCCAAAATAGCATTTATGACACAGGAGTTAACTTGATGCCTCTTTCCAAGTTAACTCACTGTCCCACTGATTGTGCATGTCTATTTCCACTAATTATGGATGTCTATTTTGGAGGCACTTTTGTATATTGGAGTTCTCTTTTAGTTTAGAATCAGTTAACTGAAGTAGACTTTCCAGTTAACTGTTAGGTTACCTACTTTTAGACATAGGAATAAATCTTGCAAATTGGCAAGAACTAAGCATTAACTCAAGGAGATTTTAGGGTTGCCTACTCCTTTGAGCTTCTATAAATAAGAGCATCCTTGCTCATTGTATTTTTAACGCTGAGCCCAAAAGCCTTCGACTTTGTTCACTTAGTATATGTTCTTGAATTGTATTTGTTATAGCTAAATGCGGAGCACAACGTGCGTTCTTTCTATTCAGATAGGTGTGTTCAATCTATGTTCATGTTTTATTGGTTGATTGCGTCTTGTGTGATTGTCTCTTTGACACAAGTTGCTGTCCCAAAGTGTAATCTTTGATCGAAGCTGAGATAATAAATCAGGAGAGCTACGTTGCCTTTGATCCAAAAGTATCAAGATCTATCATTGTATGTTGTTCCAAATAATCTTTCTTTCAATCTACACCTCGGAAAGAGCACTACGCCTCCTTGGGAATTTAGAGAGTAGGATTATCGTTATATGTTGTTTCTAGTAGTCTACCTTTCAGCCTACACCTCGGAAAGAGCACTGCGCCTCCTTGGGAATCCTGAGATCTAGCCTACCGTTTGATGATTACTTGCATGAGTTCTATTTTGGCATAAATCTGGAAGTTCAGAGCCTTCGGATGCATTCTGAGAGACAGTTCGTCCAAGTGATCGAACCATTACCATTCTCACTCCTATATCCTCTTGCTTTGTTTTTCGTGAGGAAACATGATAGATTAAAAGTTAGCCTAGTTGTAGTTAAGATTTGCAGAAACCAGAGAAAACCTTAGCTGCAACGCATTGGGTTTTAGCACCCTTGTGCCCTACTGTTGAGTAAAAAGATAGGAAATTTAGTTTACTTTACTTTTACGCAACCATCAACAAAAGAGGGAGCTTCCCCTCCTAATTTGAAGAGCAGTTAATTTTGTGCATAGCTCTCCATTTCCAATAAGCATTCCATAGGTGCTAATTGAAACGCTAACACATAGCAAACTTTAAAACTATACGGCAGCAATGTAGCCTTTGGGCATTTTGATATAAGTTTATAAATTATAACTTGGAGATTGTTTCATGATTCATATATGTTAATTTTGAATGCGTATTGAGTATTGGCATAATGTTGAACACAAATGTTATATGTTAAGGTTCTATATTGTATATTATGCATGCCTTATCCATGTTATCATATGAATATTTAAAATTTTCCTATATTTTTAAAATTTTCCCTATATTTTATATAGCCATCCCCAAATTTTGCCTCAAAATCCGGAAACTTGGGGACTCATCTTGTTGTCCCCCGCCATCCCTGTCCCGAAAACTTGGGGTAACACTGGTTCAAAGGGGTAAGGGTCTTTACACAAGTGAAACCAAAATAATGGTAAAGGGAGGAAGGCATAGGAATATAAGAGTTATCTTGAGAAACATAGAAGATGAGAACAAATTATTAAGAAACAAGAGATTTCTCAAGGCACACAGTTTTACAAAAACTAAGATTTTACCCTAGTACAACTAGAAGAAAGAAGAAAGGAATGGGAGAAAGTAGTAACAGCAAGAGATGCGAGAAAAGAGGCATGATTATATAAGGGGAAAGCTCAGGTTCGTGATAAAACACTACATAGTAAATAGGAAGGTGCCTCTCCAAGAATACCTTACAATGGTAATTTGGAATTGTAAAGGTTATCCTTGGAGGAGAGGTGTTGGTTTATGGCCTATAGCAGAGGGAAAGGAAATCATTGTCATTGTTGAAACACATGAACATGAGGGCTGCAAAGCTGTGAATTTTGAAGGTCAGAAGAAGGTTTCAGTTTGGAATAAATTAACAAAAAGGGGTAAAGGGCATGGTAGAGTGACACTTATAGAAAAGAATCATGGGGAGGAATCATAAAAGTAGAAAAGGAAGATCCAAGCAATGTTGGAAAACTCGGACTCGGCATGGACTTGGCAGCCCAAAATAGGACTTGGACTTGGGACTCGGCAAAAAACTCGGCTAGGACTCGGCAAAGAAGAAAACTATAGTTTTATAAAAAAATAAAATAAATTAATGTGGTTAGAGAACAGAAGAGCCTAATTTGATTATCAATTTCTCATAATTCAAATATTACACATGTTATATGATCTTTAAACACTCAATATTTGAAATTTCATCATTCATACTCATAGTTTCAAATTTTCAAATGAAAAAAGCAAACAAAAAACAAGTTTTAAACATTCATACTCATTATTTCCAGGCGATGCCAAGAGTCCTAAGTTGGGACTTGGGAGTCTGACTCTAGGACTTGCGTGATTCACTCTCCAAGACTTGGGAGTCCTAGCCTAGACTCTCCAGGACTTGGCTCGGGAGTCGTTGGCGAGTCAACTCGGCGAGCCCTGGGACTTGGGAGTCCCAAGAGTCTTTTCCAAGACTCAGTGAGTCCTCAAACTATGGATCCAAGTAATCAATACATATGGATAGAGATAATGGATAATGAATCACTGATCAGTCTTTTTGCATGTTACTTTGCACCCCATGGCTCAAAATCATATAAGAAAAAGAAATTGGAACTGTGAAGATTTGTAACAAGGCATAATGGGGAATAGTAGTGATAAGATATTGCAATGATGTTGCAAAGGAAACATATTAGGGGTTGTTGTCATCATAATTTCCAGATTTAGGGCTGTTGTCATCACCATTTCCAGCTGCTACATTACATCATTTGCAGCCATGCAAGCATTTTCAGTCATAGAATTGAGTGATTTTCAGTTTGTTGTTTCTTTTTTTGGTTGGTAAATTTATCCTACGAGCACGGTAACCCAGCAGGGGCATATAGCCCGCGAGTACACCAGCCCAGCGAAGGTGGGCCCAAACCAGCATTAACACCGTTTATTTGGGCCAAGTGGGGATTTGAACCTTGGTTGCACCATTAACAATGCAACCACTTAACCATTACACCACAAGTTGCTCCCCGATTTTCAGTTTGTTGTTGCTATTGAAGTATTTTCAGTCATTATATGGTTGTTTTCAGCTTCTATATTGCTGACATTGCTGACTTTTGCAAAGGATTTTCAGTATTGCAGCTATTGTACCACTTTTAAATTGCTGATTTTTAGGGTTTCTGATATTTGATTGCTGTAATCAATCATATACAACCACATGTTTGCATATTTAAAGAGATTTTTCTTGTATTATGTTGTTTGTGAGGGGTTTTAGCCACTGGAGCACCATGTAACAAAAAATCTCAGCCTTCACCTCACTTAACTTCAAATCTTTGATGTGTGCGATTATTGCTTTCTCACAAACTTGTGAATGTTTTCTTTTGCAACTGCTTGGTGGAAGATTAGGGAGCAAAAATCTCAAATATTCAAAGGTTAGTCTTTTAGATTTTGTATCAATCTTGTAGTGCTTTTGATTTGAGTGTAATTGGAGTTTTTTTGATTCATTCTTATGAAGAAGCACAACAAGTTGACACAAGAGTGCCTTGATGACTTTGTCTTTTTCCAATATAACCCTTGCTTTGTCTCAAAAAAGGTGGAGGGCCCAATTATTTATTAAGTGATTGACTTGGATGACATCAAACCATATAGAGATTGGACTACACCTAAAAAGAACTCCATGTTTAAAGAATATGAGATTGTCAAATTTGAGAGGCAAGTGGAGGAGGGTGTAGTAGAGGCAAAAGTAGGAGGTGTTGGATTGGAGGTGGTCATGATTTAGGATGAGTGTGGTCTTGAGGAGTCATCACTTTCTGGTTTGACGGAAGAATTGGTGCTGCAATTGACACCAGGTGTAGGACCCCAACCATCACCAGGATGTATATAGGGAAGAGAAAAATGTCAAATGTTGTAGTTTTAATTAAATTCTAACTTTTGATGATGATTTTCAGTCTTCATTACATTCATATCATTTTATTGGCTGTTGTATAATTGTATTCACATGTTGATGCAATATTGTACTATTTTTTATTCAAATAGAAAACACTTCCCCAACATTTAATAGACTCATTTCCTATGTTTTGTAATTGTATTTTGCATGAAATTTATGTTTTTCAAATGAATTTAACTATAGTTTGATTAATTTGATGAGTCTTTAAGTTCAAGTCAAAATTTGGTATATTGAGTATTGTCGAGTCATGAGTTTTGAAAACTTGGTCATAGCATAGGAAGAAGAAAAAGCACTAGAACTTCCATATTTGATACTTGAGATTGGAGCACCCCAAGACTACTAATGGAACAATTTTAGAAACTCATTTTGACATGAGAACATTGTAGGATTGGAGTCTTTAATATGATCAGTTAGAACAAGCATTTGAAAGTGTATTTTATTAGGAGAGGATTGCTATAGAGTGGTCAGACACATCTAGTGCCAAATTCAACTTATATGCCATTAATTATTCTGGGTTTGGTTTCTATTCCACTGTAAACTATTTTCTTTGTTATAAGTAGATTTCTTATATGCATATAGTAATAAGGTAACCTAGCTTTAAATTTCACTTGCAAAGAAGCATATGCTGGTTAAAAATTTGCTCATATGGTATTGGTTTAGGTTCATGGAGAATAAGTTATGTATGATGTGCCTCTGCATATTCTATTATGATATTATCTATATTGAACTGCTTTATTGGCTAAATTATAGTTTAATAGTAACATTCTCAATTTGGTTGCACTCTCATTAGTGCAATATAACTTGTGTGATTATCTTTATTACCAACATTTCTTATGGTGGCCATTGATTTGGTATTGTCAAAGTTATCAAGCATTCATTTATTTTTTTCAATTGTTTCTAACATTAGTTATTGTGCCTGTATGCAATATGTTTTCTGAATGTTTCATATGTGATGCTTTAATTGTTGTATGCATATTTTGTCCACTAGGTAACTGAAGAGTGTTTGCATAAAGCAATAGCAATTTGTGGACCAGGAGTGGAGTTCAAGAATATTGGTCGAATAATAAAGTATGCATATTTGAAAGCATTATAGCCTTGGTGCTAATTGAATAAATAATGTTTTAAGTCATTTTTCTAGTTAAAATATATCATATATTCTATGTTATTTACTAAATATTTATGTCCTTGTATGGTAATTATTTAAAAATCTTGAATATAGCACTAGTTATTTTAATCTGAATTCAGTGAATGAGAACCGAACAAAGATAACTTAGATCCTTTCCACTGCAAACTCAACTATCAAATATGCATGATTCTAGGTTAAAGTTGACCTCATGGAGTTTATTCTACATTGAAGATTCAGTTTAAATGAAAAATCAATAACTGGATCAACTAAATTGCTCGTCCAAGGTGATAACATATAATCTCTTTTCAGACATCTTTAGAAAAATCCAACTGTAAATTTTGGTGATGATATTTATTTGCACTTTGTGAAATGTCTTCATTAGAAGACAAACATAAACCCATCAATTTTACTTGCATTGATCAATTTCTTGGGTTTACATGTAAAGGAACAACAGAAATTCATTTGAAGAAGTCACATAGTACAAATTCTATTAGAAGATAGACTTATGCTACATGCAAAACGCTAGTGGAAATTTGGAATCATGTGAAGGAATGATTGACGAGTAAAGAGGAAGAGTTTGTGACAAAAAACAAACAAGGAACAATTATTGGTGTGTAGATATTTTCTAAGGCGAACTAATTAACATGTACATCAGATTACCTTAGTATGATAGGAGAAGCTTAATTTTAATGCAACCTCTTGGGTGGACATCTTGTTTCTGTTTTCATAGCTGGCTCAAGTGCTTTATGGTCCATATATTTCTATTTTTAGGTGAACCCTTGAATTGATCCTTGTCATAGTTCCCATTTTACAATAATTTCCTGATCAGTTATTGTATGGACACCTAATGGAAATATGGAGAAACCCGATATGAATATGGGGGGCATGGTGCTAGAGAGGTCCATAAATCACTAAAAATTTGAATAGTATATATACAAATCCACAAGATTATTTCCAATACAGAAAAAAAATTGTTTAGTAGGAGACAATAGCAATATAACCCTAAGTGTAGGAAAAAGTATATAGAAGAAATTATTTGTAGAACAACTTAGGTTGATGGAGAAAATGATTCATGGATTTGGGAGGATCATGGGGTTTTAGTTTCATTTTTACTTGAGTAATGGGTCAAATATTTGTGCATGAGTTAAGAGGATGTATAATGGTAATGCCATTGGTCCAAGTGTACAAATTACAATATACTTGATTTTAACGAGATGTGACATATTTAAGGTTCTTAGTTTGAATAAGTATGAGAAATGAAGTATTATAGTCACCTTAATTACATGTTATTACATTACGGCGATTTCCAAGGCAGAAGAAAGTGAAACTTTTGTATTGACATCTCTACTGTTGGGACATATAATGGATGGATTCCGAATTTGCTATATTTTCGTTTGGTAAGCTAGTGATATTTATCTAAAATTTCAAGAGTTTAATATCTATTTGAACCACCTTTTGGTTTATTTATGCTAATGAACCCTCACATATATTATTGTTCCTACTTTCTATATGGTTGGACCCCAAACAACATAAGTTATTGTGAACATTAAATCCTTATCAACCATTACCATTTACTGTGCAATTAGAGTGTCATATACCCCATCTACCTCCTACTCTCTCCTCTATTATTCTTCTCAGTTCCTGTTCTCTCTTGATTATTATTTTCTTTTGCACATATTATTAGGCAGTCGTGTATTCAAGGAATTATGCCTAGCATTTGAGTATTGTTGTAGTAGGAGGTTGCTCCCTTGAAGTGGCTAATATCAATAAAAATTCTATTGTAATCTGCACTTTCTGTTGATCAAGAAGGTTCCTCATATAGAGCTATGGAATCCATAATTGCACTTAAGTTATATTTAAGTGCGTACCAAACTTGAGGGAGCTCTAGGTTACAGAAATTTTATGTACAATATTTGTTTTTTAAATTTTTAATATGTTGCTGATGTACTCTCATTTTCTTGTTGTTAATGCTTTTATTTATGTCATTCTCATAAGTGACTGATGGTGAGATTGTGCTTGTATTTTGTAGGAAATACCTTAGAAACCAAGTGACAAATGCTTCAAACACAACACAAACTTAAGATAGAATTTGGAGAAGCCTTTAGGAATACTCTGTGTATCAAATATGAATGAACATGATAAGAAACAAAGAGGTTGGCATATGTCTATAAGCACATCCAAGATATTGGTATTCAATGAGGTGAGCATTGTCCAAGATAATATTACACATCATTATAGGTGGCCTTGGGGCTCACTACATAGAATGACAAGTGAAAGTCAAGACAACACATATTCCAACATCATCCCCAAACTTTTCACAGAGAACCCTATTGCTAATCTGCCTTTGAGAAATGCTCTTGGATGTGTCTATAAACACATCCAAGATATTGGTTTTCAATGAGGCCAGCATGGTCCAAAATAATATTACACATCATTATAGGTGGCCTTGGGGCTCACTACATAGAATGAAAAGTGAAAGCCAAGACAATACATATTCCAGCATCATCCCCAAACTTTTCACTGAGAACTCTGTTGCTAATCCCCCTTTGAGAAAGGCTCTTGAAGTACAGTACAATTGTGGAGACTAAGCAACATGTCCTTGGGAAAAGCTCTGATGAGGATATCTGCTAGCTGAGATTCTGAAGGTATATGCAAGAACTCAACTTTTCCTTCTCAAAAGAGTTGCTTGATGTAGTGCATGTGAATCTTGATGTGCTTTGTGTGCTTATAGTGCACTCAATTGCTAATAAGCTGAAAGAGAAGAGTCTGCTACCACCTGAGCTAGGATGTTGCTTATTTGGCACTACAGTATTCAGAGAGAAAGAAAGAGTAATCTAACTTGCACTTATGTTGTCAATGTGAATAATATTTATGCCCTCTTGAGGAAGCCTAAGTTGAAAGCAAAAAGTCTGCTACCACCTGAGTTGGGGCATTGCTTCTTTGGCATTGTAGTATTCTGCTAGAGAGAGAGAGAGAGAGAGAGCTACCACCTAAGTTGGGACGTTGCTTCTTTGGCATTATGAATTTTCCTGTACTATGCTTAAGCCAATGCAATTAATTCAACTTGCAAACAACAAGAGCTCATTGAATTGCTGAAAATTGAGACATTGCTCGATATAATTTTTTTTATGTAGATTGCCATGAAGAAACACACTCATCACATCCATTTAATGAACCTCCCACTTGAAAGAGGTAGCAAGAGAGAGGATTGGGTGAATAGTCTCAAGCTAGGCAACAGGAGCAAAAGTCTCATTGGTTTTTGCTTTCCTTTTGTGAAAATACATGAGCAACAAGGTGTGCCTTTTGTTTGTAAACATTACCATCTGTATCACATTTTGTTTTGTAGACCCACTTGCATCTGACAATGTTCTCATTCTTGGGATAGGGAACAAGTTCCCGAGTGTCATTCATCATAAGAGCATCATACTCTGCTTGCAGGTCTTCCCATTGAGCATGGTCTTGGGCTTGATTATAGATATAGGATCTCTGTGTTGAGCCATGAGATGTCAATGTAGCCATGATCAAGTCATGCCATGCTTCTCTCCAAGTTCCTTTTGTATAGGAGTAACATCTTGTACAATAGCTACACTTGAATTGGTGTCTTATAGACAGCTTATTAACCATCTGATTTTAGTACGATCTAGATCATCAATAAGAAGCTCTTCACTTGAGCAAACATCTTTTCGAAGTGCAAACTAAGTAGTGGAATATCTTCTATGCAATGTAGAGTAGAGGAAAAAATGACCATTGGCTAAGTGGTAGAAGCCTCCTCATTGCAAGCAAGAGATGGAATAGAGGTAAATGTGTAGGAATTCTTAGAGACAAGTGAATTTGAAAGTGGCATGATGGACACATAAGAGATATTTCATGGAGGATAAAATTTTCCTAAATAGAAATATCTTTGGATGAAGGATTGTATAAACAATAGATTTTGCATTCGTTGTATTTGACTACAACATATTTGCAACTCTCAGGTTGTAGCTTGTGATGACCTTTGTTGAAAGTGTGGGCCTAGGTATTAGATCCAAAGACTTGCAATTAGGAAATGTTTGGTTTCCCCCTTCTCAAATCTAAACATTGAGTATACTCTTTGAGAGGTTGGCACAAATCAGAAATTTTAACTTAATGTCAAAGTAAACCAACTTGTTGGAATCAAATGAGATGCAAGGAATTGAGATTTCATTTATGAGCTGCGATAGTTAATAAGCCATATGCCCTTGTTTGAAAGCTAAGTTAAGCATATTAATTGTCATAGGAAGCACGCTTTCAGATTAAAGAAGACACTGAACTGGTATGAGAGATAGTATGAGAGATATCATTGCCTTTCTATACGTGAGTTCTTTGTGGGAGGATGATCGCCCACAAAGTTGCATATTCTGAGTGTTATTCGATGCTATCAGCTGGTGTATTGATATGGAAGCTATCAGCTGGTGTGTTGATATTTAACAAAGAACATCCTCCCACAAAGAACATTATAACAAATATTCCCATAGGCTTAGCCTCTTGGCGTCGAAGTTGCATATTGTGAGTTTGTTATTCGATGCTATCAGCTGGTGTGTTGATATGGATGCCGTGGGACTTTTGAAACCCTAGGCGTCTGGTTATGAGCAGAGGTTTGAGTCTATAGGAGGAGTTATACAGGTCGTGGGACTTATTGAAGCCCTATTCTGCCATTTACATACTGGGCGAAGCATTTGCAGAGATTAAGTGAGCAAGAAGAATGGTTGCCTGGGCGTGAGCTTCTTGGAGAGGTCGCAGATCTTCATCAGACCATTTATTACCATTTCTTGGATTGTGGACTTCACCAACAGGGACATGAGATTGGTTGGGGTCTTGGCATAAATCCTTAGCATCTGGCACACCCTTATTGCTGCATTTACAAACCAAATAAGGCTGCATGTGAGGTCCTTTAGATGTATTTGGTTCTTATGAAGGTCGCATGAAGTCTATGGTTGCTGGGCGTGGTCATTTTCCAGGGTCTCAAGACATTTTTCTGGCTGCTGCAACCATTTACAGACGTGTGAACAGTTCCAGGTTTGATAACATTGCAACCTCCTATCTAGTTGTGTTCAGATTTTGATAGTTATAATGCAAGTTGTGCTCAGCTATAGCAAACAAGTTTATCTCAGTCCATATGAAGTGAATGTAGTGCTGTCCAAACAGTCTGATATAGGGCTGTAAGTCATTTTGTATTGCTGTCACAAACTGGGCAGTCATAAAGTGGAAATTATGTACTAAGTTTGCTGTATCCAATGTCGAAACTATGAAATCTATACTCTGTTGTTCTTCTGTGTAAGAAATCTGAGGTCTGTAACTTGCATCAGCACTTACCTAAATGCATGTCAGTATGATTTGTGAAGAATGAATTTATAAGTCTGATTATCAAGTCTGTTCAAGCATTACTCTTGCATATTGTTATATTGTTTGCATGGCAATGCAGTATGAACTCTATTTGTCAAAATGAAACATCTGACAAACTGAAATAATCACAAAAACTTCATACGTTTTGGGAAGGGTATGCTACAGTGGTAGCAGAGCTGGTCTTCTTGCTAGCCTGTGTGTTTTGGGGTGTTCAGTGATTTCAGTTTGCATGCATATTTATGAATCCGGAAGATCAGGCTTACATAACATATAGGAGAAGTAGGGTAAGAGAAGAAGCATTTAATCTATTTGATTCAGAATCATCATCAGAAGAAGAAAACATGGTTGACAGGTGTGAACCGCTTGAGGGTAGCACACTGCCGATCCTAAATGACCTTGCTAGGGGTTAACAATAGGTAGTTCAACTCCTTACTCAATTGATGGCTGATTGGAACAATGCTGACAACAATGGTACTAATGGTCATAACGGGGGCAATGGAAATGATGGAAACCAAGGTGAAGGGAGTATGAAAGATCCCCAACCCAAATCTGATCTGATTTTCCTGAGTTTTGTCTTTTCAAAGTCTTTGACCAGCGAATAGGTAGGTTCTTGTTTTTGCTTTGTTTTTGCGTTTTTCTGATTTATTTTTTTTTTTGGGAATTTTTGAGTTTTACCAAATATGAATGCAATGCATAAAATTGTAAAATTAAAAATTTAGGAACACCATTCATCAACTAGTAATACCCGGAGTCCAATGCTAACTTGCAATTGAATTTTATTGATGAAATTCTAGTGAAATACAGGATTACAAATCAGATCTGCTCCTCCAATATTTTGTTCAAACCCTAGCAGCAACATAGATGGTACGACTGCCCTTGAGGATGGAATGGCTAGCAAAATCAGTCACCAAAATCCAAAAATTTGCTCTCCAAATTGACAAATCTGACCTCCAAAACCCTAGCTGCTTGCTGCCAGCAAGTAGGATGCAAATATGTGATAGTATTGGCCTGGGAGAGGTTCGATCTATCAATGACTGCCTCTGATCTGAAGAAGTATGATGATATAACACTGCTGCAAACTTAGATCTGAAAAATAACTACTTGAAACTCCTCCAATGAAGCCCAAACGAAGACCCAAGGTAGGCTCTCCTCAAAGGTGAACTGGGTTCTCGTGCAATTCATGATAGCCTTTGAGAGTTTTCATTGCCATAAGGCTGAAACACTGTTGAAACCCTTCTCCAGAGCTTTACTTGCAAATGTTGATATGAAAAATGACAATAGAATGCCAAAATAGAAGCCCAAAATTCACTTTATAACCTCCCATGAGCTTTTTTTTATACAATATAATAAAATATTCCTCCTCAAGGGTCTTTTCCTCATCAACAGAAAGGGCCACTTTTTAAAAACAACTTTGTTTCACTAGGATGGGGGTACTTTTCACTATTCACTTTATAATTCTCTGTTACTATTCACTTTTACTATTCCATTAAAGCAAACTATAATATTTCCAATTTATCCTTGGATTCATTAACTGAACTCCAAACGGAACGGCTCGTAAAGTCTCCAGCTAAGCTCCGCATCCCTCGGTTGAGTCCGCCTAACCATTCTACTGACCTATGGGAACCCTAATAGTAGGCCAACCTCTGCTATAGTCTGAGCTGCCTAAGGAAGGGACATTATAGTCCTCCCTTCCCAGAGATTGTTTGCCCTCAAACAATCTGCACCTGCATGCCGAAACCAAATACTGGGATCCCATATCCACCTCAAGAATGCTGCTCCGCCAATCTGCTGTGCTATGCCTGGAGTTGCGAAGCAACTCATTATGATCCATAAGAAACAATTGTAAGAACCCTGGTGGTTCTCAACCCCGAAACCCTAACTGTAAATTTTGTTTTTGCAAGTTTTTGGTTTTTTTTTTATTTTGAGGTTTTTGCAATAAAACAAGAGAAGCTGCGATTTCTCTAATAAATGCTAGAAAATTCATAAAAAATCATATGTTCATGGAAATGCGTAGGAAATGTTCAGAAGTCATAGGCGCACCATTTTATTTCTTTTTCAGAGCTTTTACAATAATGAAAAAATTGACAAATGAATAAAAATGATTTATTTTCTAAGGAACCTGATGGCGGCTGCAGCAAGATGCCAGAATGAAGAGATGGTACGACTAGAAAGAAAAGATGAATCTCCAAGCTCGAAAACCAATGCAGAATCCCCAGTAAACCAAGGCGCACTAGATCTCAGTGAAAGAATCTGAAGACTGGAAGCGTAGTTCTCAAGAAATGATGGTACGGCCTGCAAGTACAGAAATGTACGGCCTGATTGCAGCAGCAAATAAATAGTACGGCCTCAAAGAATAAATGCCAGATCTCTGAATAAAGACTCCTGATAAAGTCGCCTCTACTGCTAGATGAATAAACTCTGTAAATCTGAATGAATAGATCAATAAATCCAATCTGTAACTCCTGAATGAAGTCATCCAGATGCAAGCTTAAACTGGTATTTCACAGTCTCAGTCTGCCAAATTCCTGAAGAGGTATCGTTCTCCAGAAACGCTTCGTCTGCCAGAAACCCTAGGGTTTGCAAACTCCAATGCTCAGAGCAATTAAGACAAAAGTTGAATAGCATAACATAATGGTTCGATTTTGTCTTTCCTGCCAATATATACTTCCTTGAGAAAATTCGACCCAATGCTCTTTTTTAATAATCATTTAATAAAATGATTTAATTCGCCCTTTTAGACTTTAGGAGAAATAATTACTAATTAAATGGCGTCTCATTAAGTGAATAATAATTATTCACTTTATCAAATATTAACTCTTTATTATAAAGTATAAGAAATACTTTATAATAGGCCAAATTAATTAAATATTTAAATATTTCAATAAAGTGACTTTAATATAAAGTCAAAATATTAAATATTCAATAATCATTAAATACTCTTTATTTCTCCGTCTGATCACCGAACTGAATAACTGGGTCGACTCTGAGCTGAATAGTTGAACCAGGTGCCCTGCCCAAAATAGCAGCTTCCGCCTGACCTAACTTTCTAAAAATAGAAAGTTTCTGAAAATGCACTCTGGAAGATTCCGCGAAGGCCCAACCTGAAACAACTGCAATACTGGAGCTACCAAACACTGAGTAACTGCCCCAGATGATCCTCTGCACACTCCTGTCAGCCTACGAGGATCGAAATAATAGGCTAACCTCGTCACCAGCTGTGCTGACTAGGACGGGGACATCACAACAATGTACCAATCATGTGAATGCCACAATCCCAAATCATCCTACGTGCATAATCAATCAAGTCAATCTGCCATGTGTTGCTATTATAAATGAGAACATCATCTATCCAACTGAGAACCTCACTCCAGCAGAAACCACAGGTACCCCTAATGTCAAAGGATGATGGGAGCTCATCATTATGCCAACCTCTAACAAAGAAAGAATGATCCCAATCTTTCCAAATTCCCCAACCAGCTGCTGTCCTAAAGGACCAAACTAAAGTCTTTGTGATCAATAGTATGAAACAACCATCTATCACCATTGTGAGAACTCTAACCCAATGAACTATGGCTAAAAATTCCATGCTCAAAAATGTAGAGCAGCCCTCTATCCTTGTGTTGTAACTCAAAACCCAAAGGTTCAAATATGAAGTACTATTGTCCTCTACATGCTCCATGATGTCTTCTTCATTTACCAAATATACTATCCAAGTGTGATCAAGGAATGATATTGTTATGAAACAAAGGCACAATGTCAAACCTTGCATGCAAAGTGGTTCTTCAATTCTTATCACATATTTTTGCAGAACAACAAGATGATTGAAACCATGTAAAGATGGGAGATGGCTGATCACCAACATGAGACCCACCTTAAATTTGTACCTTCCACGTTTTCCTTCGTAGATGCTATCATAGTCTGCTATCCTAAGGTGTGTGACATACTGAAAACTCCTCTCATGAGCTGTCAAATTTCCCACCTGAAGGCTGCTATTATAAATCAGACCTGCAACTAAAGTGAAGTCAATGATGTCTGTATACACATGCATATAGAAAAAACCCATCTCATACACCTTACCTATCAAGTGATCGTGTCTCCATACACTCCAATCCAACCCAAAAATTGATGTCGACCCAGATAAATCTGAATATAAAATGTATAACCATGTAGGACAGCTACGTGTCAACCATGAATCCATGAAAATTATGTCACAACCCAACCAATAAACAGCTATATAAACATATGAAATAGGTGACAAATCCATAGTTGTATTGTAGTTGTCTCCATTAATACGCAAAGTCAAACCAAGAGTGGCTGATTTATTGAATATATCACCCATAAAATCACGATACACCTTAATGAAATTGTCAACATCAACTGAAAACTCAGAATTTTGGATGTTAGATAGCTCTTGCTTCTCATCATCCGTGGAGTCGTGTGAATCAAAATCCCGTTGAAGATGAAGCTTGGCTTGATGAGCCATCAACTTGGCTTGCCTTGCCCTCTCTAGCCAATCATCATTCAACATTTGGGACTGAGACATATCCGCTGCTCCAAAGTGTCTAAACCCAGTCCTAACATGAGATAAATCATGTGACTTATCATGGCCAAAGCATGCATCATGTGTACCCACCATAATAGAATTATCATGACTCATTTCCCTATGATTAGAAGCACCAAAATAATGAAAAAGGGAGGATGAATCACTGCTGTTATAAATCAGAGAATTAGGACTTAATTATTTCCTTGTATCCATACCTTTGGAGTCATCAAAGTTAGAGCAAACTAACATGCTCTTCGCTGTCCCATTTTTAGTCTCATATTCAAGTGCCTTAAGCACAATGTGTTTACCCATATGAGTAAACTCTAACACCATCTTGTTGAAGTCTTGGACAAACCTTCCAAGAGACTTAAACCATTGCACACCAAGTACCACATCCGATTTGTAATGTCCCCATTTTAGCCCTACGCTCTTCATTTGGATTTAGCCTATTTCTGGAAATTCGTAGGCTAAGCTGAAGCGGAAAATTAGGGTTTCCTCTTTCAAATATTGCTCAGTTGGCGTTCAGAGGTTGTTGTGCAGACTTTCTATTTATAGCAGTTTGCTATTTTTAGCAAGTCCATCTTTTGGCAGTATCTGTTTAGCAACAGTTCAATCCCTTGCAGTTCGGTTGTTCAGTTTGGCTTTCTAATGGTTTTGAAGCGAACTTACTATTTTTGGCATTGGCTATTTTTAGTAAGTCTAATTTTGGCAGTGGCATCATTTGCAGCATCAGCTCAAGTCGTCTTGCTATCCTTCAGTTTCAGTTTGGCTTTGGTTATCTCAATGGACTAAGTTTATACTCAGTCAATTTTATGTTACTTAGTTGTACCCCACGCCTAGGAGTGATAACTTCATGTTGTTTTTAAAGAGGGGACATTATGGGGTCAATTGTGCATTTAATGATTTATTAAATACTTTATTATTGCATTATTAAGTTGGACGCCTAAAGGGAGGTTCAATAAAGTTTTATTATTTCAAAAAGTAAAATGCTTAAAGGTGGCGTCCCTCTTGGAAGTTGAAGTGATTCAACTTCTTGGAATTTGAAGTGATTCAGTTGCCAATTGAAGCTTATATATTGAGGCTTTGAGAAGAGTTCTTTATCTTTGGGAAATATTGTAGAGTTATGCTGCTAGTTTGAAATCCAGAATCCGGCTAAGGGAAAGCTTAGCAATTCCACTCCATTCTTCGGGCCTGAAACTATGGTTCCCTAGATGGTGGATGGAGAGTGTGCTTCATTTAGAAGTGCATATTGTGCATCAAAGTTGAATAATTTGGTAATAACTTTCAGATTTGTATTTGCTGGTTTATCATGGCTGAAAGTGATTTTTGAATACAACTCTTTGTATGAATTTTTATGCTTTCTGGGTATTGAAGCAATGGTTTTCTAAGGCATGGGCGACCCTTCTTGCAAAAGTTGGGAATTTATTTTGAAGTAATGATTTTTCTAGAGAGGGCCGTACTTCTTCAAGGCCGTACCATTGCTTGTTGTCTTGAAATTTGTGCAACAAATAATATTCAGCTTCTTGAAGTGGTTTTAGGGTTGGAACTTGGGCGCCATTCCCCTTAAAAACTTTAGCAATCTGTTTCAAGTCATTTGGTGGAGTTTTGTAGAGTTAGTGAGCATTGTGACGTTGCTGGTTTACACTAGGCTGAAAGGGAATTTTGTATACAGCTTTAAGGGAGACTTTTATTTGCACATGGGTATTGACTCCTTCAATTAGTATGCTAGAGGCGCCCCTTTGGGTGCATTATCAGAATTTATTGTGGAGTTGCTGATTTTATCTAAAGAAATTGCCCTCTAGGAAGGCCGTACCATGCTGGGGTCTTCTTGGAATTTGTGCTTAATTAATACTCAAGTTTTGGTTGCAGTTTGTTGTACCCAAACCAAATTTTTTGCTTCATCAAGGCATTTTGCATAAATTAGTCTAAACTTTGCTAAATGATGTAAAATACAGTTTTGGGCAATATCAAGCATGGAGTTTTTGTCAATATTTTGTCAGTCAAAGTCAGTTTTATTGATCAGAACCTGAAGCAGAGACTCATAATGGAGCTTTTCACAATGGAGGAGCATCTCACAACAGCATTTCACATTGCACACGGTCATTTCAGTGATCGAGATGATGATTTTAATGGTCAATTTTTGAAGATTTTTCAGGAGAAAAGCAAGAAAGTGCACCTGTAGCCCAGGGGCGCCCTTCTTTTTGAAGGTCAAGATCTTGTTGAAAACGCTCATGCATACAGTCAAACTCTTCAAAATTGGTCTGGCTATTTGACGAGCTATCCAGCGAAGCTTTCCGAGACCCGCAACTCCGGCAACTGGCATCAGAAGTTGAAGTTCCCAAAGTTCCAGAGAGGAGAAAATTGTTCTTTTCAGGCATAAGCGCAACTATAGCTTGAGGGCGCCCATCTTAAAGAGGGGGTAGATTCTGGTATTTCTGGTGATTAATACAGTCAGTCTGTTCACGACTAGTCTGCTCGTCCAACGAACTATCAAACACAGTCATCTGAGTCCCAGAGCTCCGGCAATCATCGTCTGAAGATGAGCTTATAATGGAGTTTTCACGTTCCAGAGCTTCTCCATTGGTTTCCAGTGCAACTATAGCTCAGGGGCACTGGTTAAAAGGACCCTTAAGATGGCAAAATTTGCAAATAAAGTCTTCCGGACATCAGTACTACTCTAGTCCAACTCCGCGTTGCACCATCCAGCTTATCGATCCGACATTCCAGGTGATCGTGGCAGAGGTTCTACCAAGCAAGTAATTTCACGGGCGGACCAACATAAAATTTGCATTGTATTTCTACAGTCCAGAGGCGCCTAGCCTTTAGGCCTGTCAGATGAGGTCGTTCGCATTCGAAGTCTTCACGAGACTTGAGCGTAATTACTTTATCTATTCAACGAGTCTAGCCGTCAGCCTTCGGGATTTGGCAAACGCTCGTACGTGCGAGGTCTTTGGTGGAATGCTGAAAAGAGAAGACGTCCGGAAAATGGCCAAGTCTGGAGCGGATATTTTAAATAAAATACGCACTGGCGTTTTTGAAGTCTTAGAAGCAGTTTTCTTGCTTCGTCACCTCTAATGACTTCTCTTGTGGGCCCTTCTGGCTGTCCATTAAAACAGATAGTGCCTGAATCGGATCATCTCAGCCCCAGATATCAGAGGTCGAAGTAGGGCATCTGGTTGAAAGTTCAACTTTCGTTAAAATGGTGTCAGTGCAACTGAGAGCCAGGGGCGCTTTTACTTTTGAGGCCCTTAACACAGCTTTCAGATGTCGTGCATATATCCGTTGGATGCAGAATGACTCCTGTCAGCAGGGTTCGCCGTTTGTCGTCAGCAGTCGTTTGAAGTGTCAGATGGCAGTTTAGGAAAATGGTTAAGTTTGGAACCCGTAAATGAATTTAATCAGGGCCGCCTAATTTTTCAGGGTGTTAAACGATGGATTTTGCAGTAGTGTCTCCCAGCAGGGATTTCTTCCTTGTTTAGTGGGCTTTCCGTTGAATTCTCCAGCTCAGTCTCAGCATCTCCCGGTCACTCAGAAATCAGTGTTGAAATTGGCCAGTCGTGACTTTGTTGTCAGCTATAAAATAGGAAGTTAGTAAAAAGTGTAATATCTTGAGCAAATGGACGCCTATGAGCTCAAGAGATGACTTTTCGGAATCGGTGAAGTATAACGGTGAATCTCAAAGCTTCATTTCGAATTGTCAACTGAAGTTCAAAATATATATTTATTTATTATTGTATTTTAGCACTAAATGGCGATTTTCTATTTTTGGCGCCTTTGCTTTTTGCATGATGAATATTTTATTATTTATTTAAATTCAAACTTCTAGTCAGTGGCAGTGGAACTGAAAAGGGGCCAATCAGAGATCTTCTATTTTTGTCAGGGTTTCGAGTTCTTGCAGTCATCAGTTGATGCGAATTCTTTCTTATTTAAGCATGGCGCCCTCTTCATTTTTGTATCATAAAGCTAAAGAGATTCATTTTTCTTAAAGAGAAATTCATATCTCCAGAGGAAATCGAATTTTATCAATTTACAAAGGCGTATTTCTTCAAGGCGAATTTTATCAAGAGAAATTCGCATTTCTTCAAGATAAATTAGTGGTTTTATCAAGAAGTAAAGGCGCGCATCTTCAAAAGCAATTCATATTTCTTCAGAGAAATTCGCAATTCTTCAACAAACAAAGGCTTTTTCCTTAAAGAAATCCGCAATCCTTCAGTAATCAAAGGGCGAATTCTCAAACCTCATAGGAATTCGTATTTTCTCAAGGCAAAGGCAAATTCGAATTTCCTTAAACAAAGGCGCAAATTTCAAGAAAATTCGTGGTTTTCAAGCAAGGGCGAATTTCTCAAGATCAAAGGCGAATTCTGTGATGAGCCCTGCTGGCTCTCAGCTCAAAACCCTCAATTTCTTAAGTCTTTAAATGTTTTTTTTAAAGTTTTTAGAGAAATCTTAATAGACAGAAGAGAAGGGACGCAGCATATTTTTGCTCATAAAAAATGAATTTGATCTTATTTCTTCAGAAGGAAAGTACAGAAGACATTATTTAACTCCATCAAATAGATTGGGAATGATAAACATACCGAAATGGCTCCAGATTATTTTAAATAAAGAAATGGCCAGATCTACAGCTGGAAATGATGAAATCAAGCATGCAAGTACGCCATGACTCCAGAAGTGGTTTCTCCTGCTCAGAAACTGGTCACAATGCTCTAAAATGACTAGGCGCCAATGATAGAAGCCAAAACCCACACCAAAGGAAGGCGTTTCTCTTTATTTCTTCACACGCCTTTTTCAAGGCACACATTCCAATGCAGGCCGTACGACTGTGAAAAGGAGAGGTAGAATCTCTGATGAAAAGTCTCTGAACTGTAGAATGATACGCCACCAGTAGAAACCCTCAAGTTATTGCAAAGAACAAACAACTGCATATATGAAACCTCTGTTTGCAACTGTAGAACCTCTGTGTGAAGCTCTCAACTGTACTGATTCAGCTGATCTTTCACAGCCTCAAAAGTACTCAACACTGAAGAGTTTTTCGTTCTTCAATGGACAAATTGATCATACCCTGGTCACAGGAGAATGCTCAGAAGAAAATGCTCAAGGCAAATTGAAATAGTCAAAAGATATGAGTTTCAATTGCCAGGAAATGCTTTATACCAATTGGCATGCATTTCAAGAAAGTACGGCCTTTGCAATCATTAAAATATTTTAATATTTTAATATAACCTTTTTCAATAGTTGCCATAAAATACTTTGAGCCCACTTTTTCAATATTTTAAGTTATTAAAATATTAAAATCCCCCTTTTTAACATTTCTTAAGTGATATAAAATATTATTAAAGTCAATGTGACTTTAATAAAAGGCGTATAAGTTAATTAATTAACTTAATCACTTAAAATTCCATAATATGCTCAAAACTCAGGATAATCCCGTGCCGTCAGAAGTTGTGAACTCTTGGAATGCCAACGCTCGCTGTGATCCAAACACTGTCCACTGAAAACACAAACAAACAAACTCTCCAAAACGCATCACAGACCCTCTATCCAAACTATATAGCCCACAAGGGTCCAATAAAGGGCTAACACACTGTTCCCGAGAACTGTCTAGCGAGGGGACATCACAGTCCGCCCTCCCCGAATTTGCTTGTCCACAAGCAAACTCAAAGCCGGATGCTGAAGGATACTGTCACTCTCCCACGTCGCATCCTCTGCCGGTAGATCCCTCCACTTAACCAAGTATTCCCTGATGACTCGCCTCCGAAGATGACGCTCTCTGGAGTCCAGAATGGCCTCAGGTATCAAAACTAATTTCCCCTCATCATCCAGGGGTGGCAAATCAATAGAAGGAATTACGTGTTGTCCCAACGCCTTTTTGAGGCGAGACACATGGAACACGTTGTGAACCCTACTGTCCACTGGAAGATCCAGCTCATAAGCCACTTGACCCACACGTCTGATAACTCTGAAAGGCCCATAGTATCGCGGCTTAAGTTTCTCGGAGCCCTTCTTGCGAAGGGTAGACTGCCTATACGGCTGAAGCATCAGGTACACCAAATCATCGATCTCGAAAGACCGCTCTACTCGTCTCTGATCAGCATATTATTTTTGCTGATTTTGGGCTTTTTGTATATTTTCCCTAAGTGCTCTCATAATATCCTGGTTCTCCTGTAATAAATCACCAGCACTGGGAACTCTACTGTCACTCAGCAATAAGTCAAGAAAGCTCGGAGCGTCATATCCATATAACGCTCGATATGGTGTCATCAGGATGCTCATGTGATGGGTGGTGTTGTAACAATACTCACATAAGTATAACCACCTCACCCATGCCTTCTGCTGCCTTGAACTATAGTTACGCAAGTACCCTTCCACCCATTTGTTGACGATCTCCGTCTACCCATCTGTCTGGGGGTGGTAGCTGGTACTAGGGGTGAGCTCCGTCCCACAAAGCTTGAATAACTCCTACCAGAAGTTACTCATAAATCTGTTGTCCCTGTCACTAACTATACTGCGAGGTAAACCGTGCAGCCTGAATACCTTTCGGAAGAACAAATCAGCAATCTGAGTAGCCGTGTGTGTAGTAGTGATTGCAAAAAAGTGTGCATATTTCGTCAATCGATCTACCACCACGAAAATACTGTCCTTCCCTTGAGCTTTTGGAAAGCCCGTGATGAAGTCCATGGATAAACAATCCCACTTCCTCTCAGGAATAGGAAGCGGTTGTAGAAGACCTGCAGGGTATGAGTGCTCTTGCTTGTTCTGCTGACAAACAAGACATTCCCTGACATACTGGAGAACATAGGACTTGAGACCCTTCCACGAAAATCTCTCCCATACCTGCCTATAGGTCTTATAGTACCCAGGATGTCCTGCCATGGGTGAATCATGCAATGACCTCAAAACTCTGTCCCTCATCTCAGAACCTGGGACCAATAAAATCCTCCCTTTGTAGATGATAAGGTCATCTACAAGTGAATATCTGTCATCCAACACTGATCCATCTACTATGCTAGAGGCCCATGGGTCCTTAGCATACTCTACTACTATCAGATGTCTCCAGTCTTCTGAAACCAGTGTAATAGAACTCAAGTGAGGACGGTGAGATAAAGCATCAGCAACTACATTCTGAGTGCCCTTGACATAGGAGATGTCAAAATCGTAAGACTGAAGCTTGCTGACCCATTTTTGTTGTCTCTCATTAAGATCTCGCTGCCCAAGAAAATGCTTCAAACTATTATGATCGGTTTTCACAGTGAACTTACTACCAATCAAGTACTGCTTGAATTTGGCCATCGCATGCATGATAGCCAACATTTCCTTATCATAGATACTAAAACTCCGTTCAGGCCCTCTTAGCTTTCTGCTCTCAAAAGCTATAGGGTGTCGATCCTACATAATAACTGCACCAATACCCTCACCACTGGCATCGCAATGTAACTCAAAGGGTTTAGTGAAGTCCGGTAAAGCCAAAACAGGACACGAAGTCATGAGAAGTTTGAACTTCTCAAAGCACGCTTGTGCTAATGGTGTCCACTCAAAAGCACCTTTCTTAGTCAAATCGGTTAGTGGCCCAGCATGCCGCGAGAACCCACTAACAAACCGACGATAGAAGGCACACAATCCTACAAATCCCCTGAGCTGTGTCAAGGTTTCAGGTGTAGGCCAATCAATGATGGCTCGAACCTTCTCTAGGTCCATGCTGACTCCTGCACCGCTGATGATGTGTCCCAGATATAACAGCTCTGCCATGCCCAAAGCACACTTGGACTCCTTGGCATACAAGGACTCCCTGTCAAGTATACTCAGTACCTCATCCAAGTGAACCATATGTTCCTCCCATGATTTGCTATAAACCAGGATGTCGTCGAAGAACACTAAAACAAATTTCCTCAAGTGAGGATGGAAAACCCTGTTCATTGTAGACTGAAACGTGGCTGGAGCATTGGTTAAACCGAATGGCATAACCAAAAAATCAAAGTGTCCACAGTGACATCTGAACGCAGTTTTCTCTATGTCCTCTTCCCGGACTCTGATCTGGTGATAACCTGTTCTCAAATCAATCTTTGAGAAGTAGCAAGCTCCATGAAGCTCGTCTATCAACTCATCTATTCGAGGAATAGGATACCTGTTCTTTATGGTTTTCCTGTTGAGCATTCTGTAATCGATACACATCCTAAGTGTACCATCCTTTTTCTTCACCAAAACAACTGATGAAGCAAAGGGTGACTTACTCGGCCTGATGTGCCCCATAGCTAACAGCTCCTGAATAGTCTTCTCAATCTCATCTTTCAGACGCTTGGGGTGCCGGTAAAGAGTAATCATAATCGGTTTCGTGCCCTCATCCAGCTCTATAATATGCTCAATACCTCTATCAGGAGGCCTGCCTGGTGGAATAGCACTGAATACCTTAGCATGTTTGATTCGAAGTTCCTGCACATCTGGATGGTATGAAGAAGCTTGCTGATCCAACTGTGAAGGCATTAGCTTGCACTCAGCAGCCCACTCTACCATATCATTACGAATCAAATGTTCCATTCTCCGAAGTGAAATCTCCCTAAGGTTGCTGTCCCTGATAGCTTTGAGAATATGATTTGTGCCATCAATGGTGAACTTCATCTCCATGTCACGCAAATTAAGCGTGAACTCTCCTATTGCATGAAGCCACTTCATGCCAAGAACTACATCAGTTCCACCCATGTTTACAACATAAAAATCTGCCTTGAACTCAAAATTGTTAAGTTTCAAAGGCAAGTCAGGTATCATCCTCTCACAATCGAGAGTGTTTCCATCTGCAACCCTCACACGTATGCCTTCAAACTGCTGAGTTTGAATACCCCGTTTCTCCACTAAGCGTGAATCGATGAAGTTATGGGTTGCACCTGTATCAAGGAGAGATATGACCCTTTGACCAGCTAGGATCCCACGGAGTCTGAAAGAACCCTCTTTCTGCATGCTGGACATATGAGCCTCCTTAAGTTCTGTTTCCTCTGCAATTTCTGCTTCATTTTCTGATTCTTCTCCATCTGTATCATAGATTGGAGCTCGCTGATCAGAAAAATCAGTCAATGGTTCTTCCTCATAAAACCACTCCATGTGCTTGTTTTGCCCTTTTGGTTTAAGGGGACAATCATGACTAAAATCATACGGACCTTTGCAGTAAAAACAGAGTTTTCTCCTTCTTAAATCATTCATGGTTTCTCGATCTAAAGGGGCTGCAAATTTCTTTTTCTGATCTGCATTATCAGCCTTCTTTGGATCTGATTTATTTTCCGTGTATGATGTAGTAGGCTTCGAGCTAAAAGGCTTACGAGGTGTAGATAGCTCCATGCTGCGAGCTTTCCTCATTGCCCCCTGTAAGGTAGGTGGATCAAATGCTTTTATCCAGCCTTTCATGGGCTCGAAAAGCCCTTCAATGAACAATATGACCAGCCTTCTCTCTGAGATCCCTGTCACCATCACAGATAGTCTTTGGAATTCACCAATGTACGATTCCAAGCTACCTAACTGTTTCAACTGTGCTAAATCTCTGAAGAAAAGCTCAGGATCCCTTCTGTCAAATCTCTCTACCAGTCTATCAGTAAACTCCTGGTACGAGGTAATCCTGTCATGATGAAGAGTAGTCATACCATGAATCCACCAGTCATGTGCTACGCCATCAAGATGAAGTGCTGCAAAGCGAATGGCATCCACCTCAGGCATGGGGCGTAGTGTCAGGAAAGTATCCAGTTTACTAACCCAGGCACGTGCTGTAACTCTGCCACTGCCATCAAAGTGAACCAAGGTTAGTTTGCTGGTTGCCTGTTTAAGATCACTCTGTTTGTGTCTAGGACGCCTGTCATTCCTGTTCCTGGTGTGCTCTCTCTTCTGGCTCATGAACCTGTCAAAGTTAAGGTGCTCCTTAACCCTTGGTGGCAAATTATCCCACTCATCATGCATAGCCATAATATTATCTGCAAAATTTATTTCACCACCCTGTTCAGCTTCATCCACTTCCTCAGCATCATCTCTGGTGAACGTGGGATATGTAGCTCTCTCATAGGTGCGTACTGGATCTATAATCCTCTGTGGCTCTCTATGGATACTGCCATCTCGTTCTGAATCCAAACTACGAGCTCTGTTCATTGACAAATTTTGAACATTCGTGCTGAGTTGTTGAAGAATAGTTGCTACCTGCTCTTGCCCTGCAACCATGCCTCTAAGCACGTATTTATCTAACTAATCTTTTGCAGGTTAAAAGTCCATAATTGTGATGAGCCCTGCTGGCTCTCAGCTCAAAACCCCCAAATTCTTAAGTCTTTAATTGTTTTTTTTTAGTTTTTTAAAGAAATCTTATTAGACAGAAGAGAAGGGGCGCAGCATATTTTTGCTCATAAAAGATAATTTTGATCTTATTTCTTCAGAATGAAAGTACAGAATATAATATTAAACACCAACAGATAGATTAAGAATGATAAACATACCAATCAGGCTCCAGATTATTTAAATAAGAAACTGGCCAGGTCTACAGCCGGAAATGGTGAAAATCAGCATAAAAGCACGCCCAAGCTCCAGACAAGGTTTCTCCAGCTCAGAAATTGGTCACAACCCTCTGAAATCACTAGCCGCCAATGTTAGATGCCAAAGCCCTCTCAAAAGGAAGGCGTTTTAATTAATTACTTCACACGCCTTTCTCAAGGCACAAAACCCAATGCAATCCGTACGGCCATGAAAGGAAGCATTAGAATATTTGAAAGAAAGTCTCTGAAGCTGTGGAAAGGGCACCACCAGTAGAAACCCTCTAGAATGTGCAAAAGACAAACAACTGCATATAAAATCCCTCTGTCTGCAACTGTAGAACTTCTGTGTGAAGCTCTCAACTGTACTGATTCAGCTGATCTTTCACAGCCTCAAGAGTACTCAACACTGAAGAGTTTTCCGTTCTCCAATGGACAAATTGATCAAACCCTGGTCACAGGAGAATGTTCAAAGAAAGATGCTCAAGGCAATTCGAAATAATCAAAAGGTGAGTTTCTATTGCCAGGAAAAGCCTTTATATGAAATGGCACGCATTTCAAGAAATGTACGGCCTTTCTCATCATTAAAATATTTCAATATTTTAATATATTCCCTTTCAATAGTTTGAGCGCACTTTTTATAATATTTAAAGTGATTAAAATATTATAATTCCCCTTTTTAACATTTAAGTGATAAAATATTAATAAAGTCAATGTGACTTTATAAAAATGGCGTTTTAAGTTAATAAATTAACTTAATCACTTAAAATCCCGTAACATGCTCAAAACTCAGGATAATCTCGTGCCGTCAGAAGCGATGAACTCCTGGAATGCCAACACTCACTGTGATCTAAACACTGTCCACTGAAAACACGAACAAACAAACTCTCCAAAATGCACCACTGACCCTCTATCCAAACTGGCTAGCCCACAAGGGTCCAATAAAGGGCTAACGCTCTGTTACCGAGAACTGTCTAGCGAGGGGACATCACAGTCCGCCCTCCCCGAATTTGCTTGTCCACAAGCAAACTCAAAGCTGGATGCTGAAGAACACTGTCACTCTCCCACGTCGCATCCTCTGCCGGTAGATCCCTCCACTTAACCAAGTATTCCCTGATGACCCGCCTCCGAAGATGACGCTCTCTGGAATCCAGAATGGCCTCAGGTATCAAAACTAATTTGCCCTCATCATCCAGGGGTGGCAAATCAATAGAAGGAATTACGTGTTGTCCCAACGCCTTTTTGAGGCGCGACACATGGAACACGTTGTGAACTCTACTGTCCACCGGAAGATCCAGCTCATAAGCCACTTGACCCACACGTCTGACAACTCTGAAAGGTCCATAGTATCGCGGCTTAAGTTTCTCGGAGCCCTTCTTGCGAAGGGTAGACTGCCTATACGGCTGAAGCATCAGGTACACCAAATCATCGATCTCGAAAGACCGCTCTACTCGTCTCTGATCAGCATATTGTTTTTGCTGATTTTGGGCTTTCTGTATATTTTCCCTAAGTGCTCTCATAATATCCTGGTTCTCCTGTAACAAATCACCAGCACTGGGAACTCTACTGTCACTCAGCAATAAATCAAGAAAGCTCGGAGCGTCATATCCATATAACGCTCGATATGGTGTCATCTGGATGCTCATGTGATGGGTGGTGTTGTAACAGTACTCACATAAGTATAACCACCTCACCCATGCCTTCTGCTGCCCTGAACTATAGTTACGCAAGTACCCTTCCACCCATTTGTTGACGATCTCTGTCTGCCCATCTGTCTGGGGGTGGTAACTGGTACTAGGGGTGAGCTCTGTCCCACAAAGCTTGAATAACTCCTGCCAGAAGTTACTCATAAATCTGCTGTCCCTGTCGCTAACTATACTGCGAGGTAAACCGTGCAGCCTGAATACCTCTCGGAAGAACAAATCAGCAATCTGAGTAGCCGTGTGTGTAGTAGTGATTGCGAAAAAGTGTGCATATTTCGTCAATCGATCTACCACCACGAAAATACTGTCCTTCCCTTGAGCTTTTGGTAAGCCCGTGATGAAGTCCATGGATAAACAATCCCACTTCCTCTCAGGTATAGGAAGCGGCTGTAGAAGACCTGCAGGGTATGTGTGCTCTTGCTTGTTCTGCTGACAAACAAGACATTCCCTGACATACTGGAGAACATAGGACTTGAGACCCTTCCAAGAGAATCTCTCCCGTACCTGCCGATAGGTCTTATAGTACCCGGGATGTCCCGCCATGGGTGAATCATGCAATGACCTCAAAACCCTGTCCCTCATCTCAGAACCTGGGACCAATAAAATCCTCCCTTTGTAGATGATAAGGTCATCTACAAGTGAATACCTGTCATCCAACACTGATCCATCTATGATGCTAGAGGCCCATGGGTCCTTAGCATACTCTGCTACTATCTGATGTCTCCAGTCTTCTGAAACCAATGTAATAGAACTCAAGTGAGGACGGCGAGATAACGCATCAGCAACCACATTCTGAGTGCCCTTGACATAAGAGATGTCAAAATCGTAAGACTGAAGCTTGCTGACCCATTTTTGTTGTCTCTCATTAAGATCTCGCTGCCCAAGAAAATGCTTCAGACTATTATGATCGGTTTTCACAGTGAACTTACTACCAATCAAGTATTGCCTGAATTTGGCCATCGCATGCATGATAGCCAACATTTCCTTATCATAGATACTAAAACTCCGTTCTGGCCCTCTTAGCTTTCTGCTCTCAAAAGCTATAGGGTGACGATCCTGCATAATAACTGCACCAATACCCTCACCACTGGCATCGCAATGTAACTCAAAGGGTTTAGTGAAGTCCGGTAAAGCCAAAACAGGACACGAAGTCATGAGAAGTTTGAACTTCTCAAAGCACGCTTGTGCTAGTGGGGTCCACTCAAAAGCACCTTTCTTAGTCAAATCGGTTAGTGGCGCAGCATGCCGCGAGAACCCACTAACAAACCGACGATAGAAAGCACACAATCCTACAAATCCCCTGAGCTGTGTCAAAGTCTCAGGTGTAGGCCAATCAATGATGGCTCGAACCTTCTCTGGGTCCATGCTGACTCCTGCTCCGCTGATGATGTGTCCCAGATATAAAAGTTCTGCCATGCCCAATGCACACTTGGACTCCTTGGCATACAAGGACTCCCTGTCAAGTATACTCAGTACCTCATCCAAGTGTACCATATGTTCTTCCCATGATTTACTATAAACCAGGATGTCGTCGAAGAACACTAAAACAAATTTCCTCAAATGAGGATGGAAAACCCTGTTCATTGTCGACTGAAACGTGGCTGGAGCATTGGTTAACCCAAATGGCATAACCAAAAAATCAAAGTGTCCACAGTGACATCTGAACGCCGTTTTCTCTATGTCCTCTTCTCGGACTCTGATCTGGTGATAACATGTTCTCAAATCAATCTTTGAGAAGTAGCAAGCTCCATGAAGCTCGTCTATCAACTCATCTATCCGAGGAATAGGATACCTGTTCTTAATGGTTTTCCTGTTGAGCATTCTGTAATCGATACACATTCTAAGTGTACCATCCTTTTTCTTCACCAAAACAACTGATGAAGCAAAGGGTGACTTACTCGGCCTGATGTGCCCCATAGCTAACAGCTCCTGAATAGTCTTCTCAATCTCATCTTTCAGACGCTTGGGGTGCCGGTAAGGAGTAATCATGATTGGTTTCGTGCCCTCCTCCAGCCCTATAATATGCTCAATACCTCTATCAGGAGGCCTGCCTGGTGGAATAGCACTGAATACCTTCGCATGTTTGATTCGAAGTTCCTGCACATCTGGATGGTATGGAGAAGCTTGCTGATCCAACTGTGAAGGCATTAGCTTGCATTCAGCAGCCCACTCTACCATATCATTACGAATCAAACGCTCCATTCGCCGAAGTGAAATCTCCCTAAGGTTGCTGTCCCTGATGGCTTTAAGAACATGGTTTGTGCCATCAATGGTGAACTTCATCTCCATGTCACGCAAATTAAGCGTGAACTCTCCTATTGCATGAAGCCACTTCATGCCAAGAACTAAATCAGTTCCACCCATGTTTACAACATAAAAATCTGCCTTGAACTCAAAATTATTAAGTTTCAAAGGCAAATCAGGTATCATCCTCTCACAATCGAGAGTGTTCCCATCTGCAACCCTCACACGTATGCCTTCAAACTGCTGAGTTTGAATACCCCGTTTCTCCACTAACCGTGAGTCGATGAAATTATGGGTTGCACCTGTATCAAGGAGAGATATGACCCTTTGACCAGCTAGGATCCCACGGAGTCTGAAAGAACCCTCCTTTCTGCATGCTGGACATATGAGCCTCCTTAAGTTCTGTTTCCACTGCAATTTCAGCTTCATTTTCTGACTCTTCTCCATCTGTATCATAGATTGGAGCTTGCTGATCAGAAAAATCAGTCAATGGTTCTCCCTCATAAAACCACTCCATGTGCTTGTTTTGTCCTTTTGGTTTGAGGGGGCAATCATGATTAAAGTCATACGGACCTTTACAGTAAAAACAGAGTTTTCTCCTTCTCAAATCATTCATGGTTTCTCGATCTAAAGGGGCTGCAAATTTCTTTTTCTGATCTGTATTATCAGCCTTCTTTGGATCTGATTTATTTTCCGTGTATGATGTTGTAGGCTTCGAGTTCGAGCTAAAAGGCTTACGAGGTGTAGATAGCTCCATGCTGCGAGCTTTCCTCATTGCCTCCTGTAAGGTAGGTGGATCAAATGCTTTTATCCAACCTTTCATGGGCTCGAAAAGACCTTCAATAAATAATATGACCAGCCTTCTCTCTGAGATCCCTGTCACCATAACAGATAGTCTTTGGAATTCACCAATGTACGATTCCAAGCTACCCAACTGTTTCAGCTGTGCTAAATCTCTGAAGAAAAGCTCAGGATCCCTTCTGTCAAATCTCTCTACCAGTCTATCAGTAAACTCCTGGTAAGAGGTAATCCTGTCATGATGAAGGGTAGTCATGCCATGAATCCACCAGTCATGTGCTACGCCATCTAGATGAAGTGCTGCAAAGCGAATGGCATCCACCTCAGGCATGGGGCGTAGTGTCAGGAAAGTATCCAGTTTACTAACCCAGGCACGTGCTGTAACTCTGCCACTGCCATCAAAGTGTACTAAAGTTAGTTTGCTGGTTGCCTGTTTAAGATCACTCTGTTTGTGTCTAGGACGCCTGTCATTCCTGTTCCTGGTGTGCTCTCTCTTCTGGCTCATAAACCTGTCAAAGTTAAGGTGCTCCTTAACCCTTGGTGGCAAATTATCCCACTCATCATGCATCGCCATAATATTATCTGCAAAATTTATTTCACCACCCTGTTCAGCTTCTTCCACTTCCTCAGCATCATCTCTGGTGAACGTGGGAAAAGTAGCTCTCTCATAGGTGCGTACTGGATCTATAATCCTCTGTGGCTGTCTATGGATACTGCCATCTCTATCTGAATCCAAACTACGAGCTCTGTTTAAAGACAAATTCTGAACATTCGTGCTGAGTTGTTGGAGAATAGTTGCAACCTGCTCTTGCCCTGCAACCATGCCTCTAAGCACGTCTTTGGCTTCTCTGTCCTCATCCTCCCAGTTATTTCTGTGAGAACTTTCTCCAGCCCTGTTCGCCATATTGTCCCAATCTAATTCCTCCTCCTGATCTGCAAACGGAAATGGTGGAAATGGATTCTGGTCGCCTCTTTGATTTCTAGGACCACCTCTGAAATAGGACTTACCAAACCCCTCTCTGTTTGACTTCATAAATTCTCAAACCCCACAAGCTGGCAGGATGTGAGCTCTGATACCACTGTGATGAGCCCTGCTGGCTCTCAGCTCAAAACCCCCAAATTCTTAAGTCTTTAATTGTTTTTTTTAGTTTTTTAAAGAAATCTTATTAGACAGAAGAGAAGGGGCGCAGCATATTTTTGCTCATAAAAGATAATTTTGATCTTATTTCTTCAGAATGAAAGTACAGAATATAATATTAAACACCAACAGATAGATTAAGAATGATAAACATACCAATCAGGCTCCAGATTATTTAAATAAGAAACTGGCCAGGTCTACAGCCGGAAATGGTGAAAATCAGCATAAAAGCACGCCCAAGCTCCAGACAAGGTTTCTCCAGCTCAGAAATTGGTCACAACCCTCTGAAATCACTAGCCGCCAATGTTAGATGCCAAAGCCCTCTCAAAAGGAAGGCGTTTTTATTAATTACTTCACACGCCTTTCTCAAGGCACAAAACCCAATGCAATCCGTACGGCCATGAAAGGAAGCATTAGAATCTCTGAAAGAAAGTCTCTGAAGCTGTGGAAAGGCGCCACCAGTAGAAACCCTCTAGAATGTGCAAAAGACAAACAACTGCATATAAAATCCCTCTGTCTGCAACTGTAGAACTTCTGTGTGAAGCTCTCAACTGTACTGATTCAGCTGATCTTTCACAGCCTCAAGAGTACTCAACACTGAAGAGTTTTCCGTTCTCCAATGGACAAATTGATCAAACCCTGGTCACAGGAGAATGCTCAAAGAAAGATGCTCAAGGCAATTCGAAATAATCAAAAGGTGAGTTTCTATTGCCAAAAATGCCTCTTAAAGCAAAAGCACGCATTTCCATAATGCTACGCCCTTTTTAGGTTTTCAAAATATTATAATATTTCAATATATTCCTTTTCAATAGTTGGGCGCACTTTTATAATATTTAATCATTAAAATATTATAATCCTCCTTTTTAGATTTAAGTGATATTAAAAATATAAATAAAGTCAAGGTGACTTTATTAAAAGGCGTTTTAAGTTAATAAATTAACTTAATCACTTAAAATCCCGTAAAATGCTCAAATCACAGGATAATCTCGTGCCGTCAGAAGCAATGAACTCCTGGAATGCCAACGCTCACTGAGATCTAAACACTGTCCACTGAAAACACGAACAAACAAACTCTCCAAAATGCACCACTGACCCTCTATCCAAACTGGCTAGCCCACAAGGGTCCAATAAAGGGCTAACGCTCTGTTCCCGAGAACTGTCTAGCGAGGGGACATCACACACAGCTTCCCTAAGCTGTCACGGCAACACATGACACTTTGGTGACATGATCTTATCTGTACGGTTCTGCAAGGGTTAACTCTGTCTTTACAAAGGTAAGAGTCTATTTTGGCCTATGTGCTGCATGCGGCACAGGTATTACAAATAATGGCTCTCATGGTAATGCTGAAAGATTACTCAAGCTCCTAAACATAACCAAAACCACACACAGAAACACACACATCACACACTTCCAACCAAAATGCAACAAAATGCAAGGAAACTCTTTGGGTGATGCAAGATTGCTCGACCCCATGGGATGCTCCTGCATTAGAGCCATATTCAGCAAACCCATTTTAACTGAAATTCAGTGGTTAAGTTTGTTAGAATCCAATCTTTGCATCATATGGAATGGGCACTAACCAGCTGATCTGCTCCTTGTTGATCAGTCCTGCGCGAGATACTGAGATAGAAAGGGTCTACCTGGGGAGTTGCATGGGGGTTGCTAAGTATCTCTCAAGCTCTTGCCAGCAATATATCCCCTAGTTCTTCATCACTCTTCCTCTGTAACAGTCTTCTGCCTTTGGCACCACCTGCACTATCCCTCAAAACCTGCTCAAGAACGTTTTGCTGGGCCAACTGCAAATCTTTCTATCTGATCCTAGTGGAATTACTTTCTGGAGCTGAAATGAATTTTACAATTTGTCCGTGGCACTAAACTGTATCTCTTGATTATCCTAAAAGGCTGGAAGTTGCCTGTTTGTGACAAACTCCTTAGATGAACCTGGCCTTTCCTCAAGTTTTTTCTTAGTAAATAGAAGATAGTTGGTACTGATTGCTTTTGCATGGTCCATGAAATTTATTGAATAAAATGAATTGCAAACTTCTAATGGTGAAGGAAAGCTGGTGACAAGACCTTGGTAATCTTGTTCAAGCCATATCTGCTCCAATATTAGTCTTCAAGGCATCTAGCACCCTCATTAGGCTCGTCTCTTCAACTTGTTTAAAACCAAATCATAGATCTTGCAAAATCTAGAGACTCTTTCCATAGACCTTGTCCATGTCACTATTAAAAGAATGCTATATCTCTTTCACTTTATATTGAATACATCCTCTGAAATTTTCCTTTTGCTAAAATATGATTCAAAATATTAAAAGTTTATGTGACCTAATAATTAATATGAAGAAGAATGAGGAATAAGAATCTCATTCTAGAATTGTTCATTTCATATTGAAGATTTCCTTTCACTAGAAATTTCTCATGATGGTTTTTGTAAACTTAAGAAAAGGGGTCACTTTCCTTTGGTCAAAGTGGGACAAATGGCCTTGTGACATGCCCACAATGACATTTATGGGTAAGGGATGGAGCTCCAAATGGAGAACTTGTGACATAATATGCAGCTCTGCCTTGCTG
This sequence comes from Sequoia sempervirens, assembly GCA_007258455.2. NCBI lineage: Eukaryota > Viridiplantae > Streptophyta > Pinopsida > Cupressales > Cupressaceae > Sequoia > Sequoia sempervirens. Next base: position 93,851 of record VDFB02275303.1, on the reverse strand, counting down.
GTGTAGTATGCTCACTCATGATGTTGACATTGTGTGTGTTTTGCTGCCCATGTTGATGACTGTGCTGCTCTGCTGCTGTGCCATGTAATGCACAACTTGCACCATGGGGAGATGGCCTAGGCAGTTGATTTCCCATGCCTGCCACACCTCCTCTAGGGATATCTCCACATTGTTCACTAGCACACTTGAATTTTTTCTTGCTGCTCTTACCATGCTCTCTAGACCATTAGTGATGCTTATGTCTAATGTCATATCCATGCTCAAGGTGCAAATGCCATACCTAGTAGTCAACTCTTGCATGAGGTCAATGTCTGAAGTGAACACCTTGCAACCCCTTTGGGAATCTTGTTCTTGTTTTTTTTTGATAATCCAAATTTGCTTCCATCTTATTGCCAAACAAAGGTTAAGCATTTAACAATTCAAATCTAACAAAAAATATTGACCATAGTGAAATGTTGGGAAAAGGGAGAAGACCCTAGGATTTGACTCTAAGGTTTCGTCACCTTTTCCTTGTTTTTCATATAGAATTGAGGTAGCGGGGGTTTGATGAATTTGGACAAGATATAGGACTGACTTACAACTTGAAAGGTGAGTCAACGTACCCTTGACCAAATCTGAAATGGACTTAAGGATGAAATGCAATGAAATGACTGAGCTAATGATGGAAATACCTATTTTGATGCAAAAACAATAGATTTGTGAAGTCACAGGAAAATTCAGACTACAGAAATGGATTGAGCAGGACACTGTGCACTTGTGATATGAATTTGAGGCTGAAAATTGAGGATCGAGTCGCCTAGGGCGACTATGTCCTAGTTGAGCAACTTTAGATCCGTTTTCACAGTCCTCTGGTGCTAGATCAGAGCCTTCGTTTTCCGCTTGTTGCACTGTTGGATCACTGTTGGATATTGCTGTAATTGAGTTTCCGTTTGTTGTCAAGGTGTAGAATTGGAATGTAACAATTAACAATTAACCTCAAACTTCTCCTAATCTTCTTCAGATCTGAAACCTACACGTTCAAAGAGAGAGGAAGGGTTGTGCCATATAGGGTCTTGCCTTAGTCAAACCCCGTGTTAGTGTTTCCACTTCCACAATGGTAATGTCAATGAAAGATAGCCTATCCTTTTGAGGGATAGGGATAAATGATAAAAGGAATGATGAATCAACAATGGAATGCAACTCACCACCCTCCAATGGCTTCCTTGAAGGACTAAAGTCATACAAATATCCTCAAGGCTTGAATGTTGTTGGCTTGATTTGCTTGAAGACTACAAAAGTTAGATCTCACAAACAATATGATAACATGGACATGAACAAACTCACATACACCTTGACATGATGCTTGGATATTGAATTGCTGCAATAAATCTCTGAAAATGTTGCTCTTGACTTGCTTGATAGTGCTCTTGGAAATAATTCTTGCTCAATATTTTTCCTTAGTTTTCAAATGGTGAAATGACTAGGTATTTGTAGGCATTTAATCTAATTTCCCAAAAATTAAATCCCGACAATCAACATTGGACATTTGAAATTCAAATAATAAAATGCCGACATCGACATATTCAACTTTGGAGGCAAAATAGGGGGACTAAGTTGCCCTAGGCGACTGTGTCCCAACCCTATTTTGTGGGACTTAAGGTGTTAGGGACAAAATATTAAATGAATGCTTTAGTTTTATGCTTATAATTTGTTGGTAAATGTTAAAATGGGCCACATAATGCATAATTTAGGAAATTAGCTGTACAATTAGGTCCATGCACTTAGGGGGGAGCAAAACATAGTGTGAAATTGTCATGGGTGGCAATTTACAATGCTACACATAGTAGCATCAGGAATGTGATTAATAGAGGTGGGACCTTGTAGATGGGGCACTTGGACAGCTATGCATGTGAACGGTTAAAATCAAAGTATTGCATGCAAAAGGGAATGGGAAACCACCTATCTTCATCCTTGAACACCTTACCTAGGCACCATTTTGTACACCTTATGCCTATACAGTTTCAAAGTACAACCACCTCTAAATATATTAGATATTGTTTAATATCTAATTATTGCTCCTGGTGCTGGTTTGGGTTTGGGTTTGGTCAAAAAAGTTTTGGGGGTTGTGTTTGTCAATACAAAACATATAAATAAGAAATATATAGATATTTGTATCAATAATTAAGTTTAGAATACCACATAGCATTGTATAATAAAAAACAAAAATATTACAATGTCAAAATAATAATGTTAAAATTAAAAAATAATATGTTAAGTGTCAACAATCAGCCATCACTAATCGAGTATCAACATCATACGGGTCTTCAAAAATATCATCAACATCCATATTAGATGATGTAGGTATTGGTAAATTAGAAGAACCACATATAGTGCCATTGGCATTGATACTCTCATGCTCGCTAGCTGATTCGTCTTCAACATCATGTGTAGCAAGGTTGGAAGTGGAAGCATCCAAATCAGTATGCTTTGGCTAGATATCTCACTTCCTCATGTCCCCTTCCTTGTAGCCACTTTGTTTGTGTGAAAAGAGACGTAACGTAAGTTGGAATGCACATACACTAAGTGCTCTACTTTTTTTGAGTGTAGTCGATTACACTTTACTGAGTGGATGAAGGATTATTTGCTCCAATTCCTCTTAGATGCATATGAACTAGCAGCTTATTAAGACAAAATTAAACAAATTAAATTATAAATGAAACTTAAAAGATAAAAGTTTTTTTTTACATACAACTTACTTGTGATAAAATTTTGATCACAAGAGGTTGTAGGTGTGTGAATAATTGGCCATGGAAGTAACACCAATTGTGAGCATTGACCTTAACAATTGTCACAAAGAGCATCAATACTAAAGTCATTAGAGTGTATAAAATATATGAACTCAATCCTAATTGCATTCCTCATGTCAGGATCAATGAAGAGTCTATAAAGTGTCGACTTGTACCCTTGGTTGAGTTCAACACCTCTATATGGGGCAATCTTTGTTGACACAGATTGGATCTCAATGCTATAAATAATATTTAGGACTCAATGCAAAGGCAATAAGGTGTAGTGGGGTGGTCATTTTGTTTCATCTCTCTTCAATAATTTTGTGTAGTTGTTTGAAGAAAGTTCCTTCAAGATTTTGTTCTTTCTAATTTATGATGTTTTTCATCTTGTCAATCATTGAGTTGATGCCATCATATATCTCTCCTAAACAAGGCCTACCCATGTCAATATAATGGATCATACTCAATATAGGCTTGGTGAAATTGAGGAGATATTAATAACAATCCCAACAAATGTCATTTAGGATCATCCACTTAATATTTGTTGTCCTTGTAATGCCAGATTGCCTCAAGATGGATTGGTTTTGGCTTATGATCATGTTAGAAAGTGTCTGTTGAACTTTCACAAGTCATCTCAAGACAATTGTGTTGGAAGCAAAATGGGTCTCAACAACCTATTTGAAAATCATTTTTTTTTTAACTAAAACTGAAATAAAAATAAAAATAAAATTTTAACTAGAGTGAAACATATTTATTATTTATTAAAATAAATCTTTTTGCTTCATTTACCTTCAACAACTCCAAATTCAAGAATGTAAATATGCCTTGTGACATATGGTGGTTGGTGATGAACATTTAGATCTCTTCTACCTCAACATATATGTGTTTGATCCAATCAATATTGGTGCCATTTTTTGTAGGATAAGGCTGAGGGAGTGGATAGCACAAGGTGTCCAAAATATGTGTGAATAATACTCCTCAACCAATAAATCAGCTGCTCGACAATTTTTGGCATTGTTTGTTATGACTTGAACAACTTTTTGAGGTCCCACTTCCTCAATGGCCGTCAGGAGAATGTTAACAATAAATGCACCATCCTTCACCTTCCCTTCACAACCATTGCTCTCAAAAACATTGCCACTTTAGGGGACATTGCAATAACTTTGATCAATGGCTGATTTTTTGAATTTTTCTATCCATTGGAAACGATGGACATCCTTGTCTCGGCCCATGAATCCCATATGGGCTTCAATGACTCTTCTACAAACTTCTCTTTTTCCAATAAAGTGCTATGTACTTTCTCAAAACTTGGGCCTTTGTACCCTTTTGGGCCTCATTAATTGTTTTCACCATTTGTTGTCAATATGGTGAGTGAACAACATTGAATGCCAATCCATTTACATACTGACAGCTCACTATGTGTTGATTGACAATATCTCAAGACTCCTTTTGATTTGCTATTTCCTATGGTCCCTTTGATCTCTTATGTGTAAAGGTCGTGGGTTGTTCTTCAGGTGTGGCAAAAAATGGGTGGCTCTTTATGGATTAAAGATTAAAAGGTGGTGGAGGGGGCTTCATTCCTCAGGATCCTTTCTTTTTAGCAAAGGATGGTTTAATTTTTGGCCTGCTACTTGATCTACTCTTTCTTGCACATTAATATTGTTCTAATTTGTTCTTGTGGAATGGATACATTAGTTTTTTGTGGGCAAGCTTTGATGCCTAATCCATGATGTGGCGCAAATGAGCTTTGACTCAATTGTACGAGCTTGAATAACTAACACCACACCCATTGCAAATCCATATATAATTCCCACCACTTGGAAGCTGCTGTACCATATCAACATATTTCCAAAGAGGAGAATTTGGGTCTATTTTGAAGTGGGATCAGTCCATGGAGCTAGAACTGATTGCCATCGTAATCCCTATGACAAGAAGTTCAATAAACTACACAATCGAAACAAATGAAAACAATAAATTATATATATCTATATATATATATATGTATGTATGTTTTAACTCATTTTAAAAAATTAAGCTTGTGTAATAGATTCATAGAAAAATTAAAACAAAACAAGAATTTCAAAACAAAATGAAAGAGTTCATTTGTAAAAAATGAATGTAGGAGAAAGAAACTTGAAAAAACTTACCTTTTTGCAAAAATCTTTCTCTACAATCTTCTTGGCAACAAATGGGGTCATGCAAATGCATAAGAATAACAAACCAACCATTTTAGGACCTTCACTAATTAGTCTTCAACTCTATTTGTGCAATGGCAAGCAACGATGGAATTTCAGCTAGGATGAATGATATATTTGTTTCACATTACACTAAGGGAAATCACTTTGTTTTTGCCTTCAAAATATCTTGGGATCCATGTTTTAGGGCCAGGGGGTTTAAAGCATGTGGTCAAAGTCAATTGCCAAATTAGAAAAAATAAAATTAATAAACATAAAATTGATGGGTTTGCTGTGTCAAGATTGGTCGGGTGTGATATTTGTCTTGGGTTTGCTCGAGTTAGTATTGGATGGACCCATAGGGTAGGAATCGAATCTTCGATGGCCCCCTTGTAGACCGAACTTGGACCCATATTTAGGCTGGACTGGAATTGAATTGATAAGTCGAGGGGGCCAAACTGGTAACGCAATTTAATATTAAATTTTGTTATTATATTATTAGCATGTTGTTAGTTTGTAATAACTAGTTTATTCTAGGAGCTGCTTTGTATTTGTCATATTACATGGATATTGTGGTGTAATAGTTGCTTGACTATAAGGTGTACAAAATAGTCATGACTAGGAGTATGCTTAGCTTACAATCCCATTTGCAAAACCTTATGCATGTGTCATGCCTTAAAAATTATTTTTTATAGAGCCCCCTAACTCATTCCTTTTTATATGCTTAGCTTACAATCCCATTTGCAAAACCTTATGCAAGTGTCATGCCTTAAAAATTATTTTTTATAGAGCCCCCTAACTCATTCCTTTTTATATAAGTGATGATTTTGTAGTGTATCACATTATGTGATGATTTATTGGGATTTGATTGCATAGTTTCAAGTCAATCTTCATCAATCAGATATCATGAGTTGTGTTTCACAAGAACCCATCTCTTAACTATGAATGGTCTTCTTAGCACTCATTGCATCTAGCTGATGCTCATAGGAGTGAAGCACTTGAACTTCTTGGCAGGTCACCCATTGTAGTAGTACTTTGGCTTAGGCATGCTTAACCTTGGAATTTTCCCACAATCAAGTTCACCTATTTTTTTAATCCATTTGCAAAATTTTTAGCAAGTGTTGTGCCCTACGAACCATTTGTTATAGAGCCCTGTATCTTATTCATTTTTGTACATATCAAATTATGTGATGATTTATCAAGATTCAATTGCATAGTTTTAGGTCTATCTTCATTGATTTGTATTTTATATGAGTAGTAGTTCACAAGAACCCATCTTTCATGATCATGGATGATCTGCTTAACATTAGTTGCATTTAGGTGATGCTCATAGGGGTAAAGCACCAAAATTTCTAGGGAGGTCACCACCTCAGTTCTACTCTGCCTTAAGCATGCTTAACTAGGGAATTTCCCTCAGAATCAAGTTCAGTTAGCTTGCCACCTCATTTGCAAAACTGTCAGCAAGTGTTGTGCCTTATAAACTATTCATTCCTAGCTCATTCACTTTCATATAGATGGTGTTTTCACAGCATATCAAATTATGTGATGATTTATCAGGATTCAATAGCTTAGTACTTTCAAGTCAATCTTCTTTGACCCATATTTCATGAGTAGTGGTTCATGACAACTCATGAGTTTGGTTTTAATGTCATGTTGTGTGTAGCTAGCATTGGATTCATAACTAGAACTGGGACACTACTAGAATTGAATTAATTTGTTCATTGGAGGTGGTGCATGGTATATTTAAATTAAAAGTCAATGTTCCTGTTTCTGAGAGAACCAGTAATAAGGGTAACATACAATTTTGGCCCATGCTAAGTTCTTGAAATTTGACACTATGCACTTATCTATATCTCATTTACTGAAGGGCACTGGAGAGGACTCCCAGGAGGAAAATTGCCCCTTTGAAGAACACATATGTTGAGTAGCCCCTGAATCAAGAATCCACTGCTGTGATGAACCTGTTGTTGCCATGAAAGCTTGCCCTTTTCCCTTAGACTGAGATGAAGTAGAAGTGGAAGGAGATGAGTCCTTATAGGCATTAGGCAAATTGATGTTGTTCTTCTTGATGATGTTGGTCAACTCATCAATTTGCTTGGCATGACAATGATGCTCCTCATGTCCAACCTTTTTACAATATGCACAAGTTGGTTTCTCCTTCTTGCTTGAGTTGTTCTTCTTTGAAGAAGATGATGATGAGCCTTGTTGTGGAGGAGTGGATTGTTTGTTCTCTCCTTGTGGCTTTGGTGAAAATTGCTTTTGGCCTTTCCCTTTGCCTTGCTTGTTGTTTCCATGATTGACCACCAATGCTTTTGAAGTTGAAGACTTGAGAATGCCCATTTTCATTAACTTATTTTGCTCAAGAATCAAAAGTCTGTGAGAGCCTTAAAAGATGGTGATGTGAAGTTGCTAATTGTCAATCATTGAGTCTGAAAACTTGAAACAAAAGCTGCATACTCGGATGGAAGCTTGTCCAACAAGTTGAAGACCAATTGATCATCCTCTTTTTCAATACCACAATCCTTTAGTTGTGCTCTTAGTTCATTTGCCTCAGTGACATAGTCCTGAATGGTGTCAAAATTCTTGGGATCAAGGCTTAGGAGATCATTTTCAAGCTTGTATCCCTTAACCTTATCAACCTTGCCATACAAAGTAGCAAGCTTATCCCAAGCTTCCTTGGCTGTAGTACATTTATCAACATGGAAATGAGATCATCTGAAATGAACTTTCTAAGTGTACCCAATGCCATAGAAGTTTTAGTGAGCCAATCCATATATGCAGTTGGATCTACCTTAGGATCCACAGGTGCAGTTATGGTTCCATCAATATAGTAAATTAAACCTTTTTCCATTAATTTACTCCATGCACATACTTTCCATGTAGCATAATTATGTGTAGTTAAGAGTGGAACTTTAGATGAACCCATGATGGAATGCAAGAGCATAAGAGAGAAAATAGGCACGATCACACAAGAGACACCCCCCCAAATTCACTCAATCAAAGTACCCCCCCCTAAAAGATGATTTTGGCACTTTATAATTTAGTGCGTGTATAATAGGCCACTTGCAACTTGGCTAAGTGGACTTATGATTTCTGATTTACAACTTGCCACAAATAGGCTGAGAACAGACTAAAACAATGAAGCAAAGACCTAAATTGAGATCTATGCAATACAAGTGCCAAATAGGCCAAAAAAGACCATATGTTGAAAGTAGAAAATCCACTCAAGATCGCATCAAACTGATTGTAGATTCAAGAAGTAGACAAAAATTCATGCACTTTCAAAAAAAATGGCACTTGAAAAGGAGTTCGTATGTGCTTGTATGGAGCCCCAAAAGTTGCAAAAATGAGGATTGGACAGGTACAGTATTGAAAACCTGAAAATTCTAAAAAATCTGTCCACTAAAATCAGAAACCAACCACACGGCTGTGAAGTACACGAAAAATTAGCCCAAATAAAAAAAATTGCTCAGAAAAAGGAGTTAAAATGAGCAAGTACTGGGCATTTGAAAATTAACTGCAAAAATTAAACTGCCAACGGAGAGGGGTAGTAAATTTTTCTAAGATGCTGGCGTCATTGCTGACGTGATGGTGATGATAGCAATATACCGATTAAAAATGATGTCCACCAGCCCATCAGAAAGGAATATTCTTCCCCTACGGAATATGCTCTGCTCCTGGGCCTGAATTTGATGCCCGTTTGATTGTCGGAGGTCCGCTGACTGGCCAATGGAATATTCTTTGGAATATTTGGGTGGAATGTTCTTTTCATCAGTTTCAATTCACAGCCACTGGATTTCTTTGATTTTTGCGGCCGGTTCTATAAAGTTGCCCAATTTAAAAAAAGAACTCGCTTGTTGACTTTTTTGGCCCGCGTGGGAGAGGGGTCCGCGGATGTGGGGGCCGCACGGGCCTGTGTTCACGTGGTGGCGTTGCAGGCTATAGGTACGCTTGTACTCTGCACAGTAGGGTACGACGTCCGTAGAAAATTTTCTGCAAATTTTTTGCTTTTTGATTTTCTTACAATAAAATCTTTTGGAAACTTTATAAAAAAATATTTGAAATTTTTCCAAAAAAATGAAAACTTTTAAAAAATGCCAATAGAAAAAAAAAAAAAAATATATATATTTTCGTACCGACTGCAATGATGACGACTTGGGGCCGTACGACTCTTTGGTCAAATTTTTTTGCCTCACCGGACAACTGCTCCGATTTGGATGATTTGACAGTCGATCTAAGGGTTTTTGGCTCTTCTGGATGCTATGGCAGGGTTGGATTTGACCCAAAATGCTCCAAAAATGCAGTACCTTTTGGATTTGGCAACCACCCTTCAACTTCAAACCCTCATAGATTTGGCCTCGTATGTCCAATTTGGATGAAACAAAAGGCAAAATCGACTTTCTCAAACCTTACGGACGCAATGGTGAGCTTATATTTGCACCATTAGGCTTCAATTTGAACTTGCAATAAAGAGCCAAAAATGGAACACCCCTAAGTTTGGTATCTCTCTTCAGAAAAAGGCTATCCAATGGCACCCAACTTGCTTTGATACCATGTAAGAACTCATAAAAAGCAACAATAGGATCAAGAGACCAAAGATAGCACAAAAGAGAGAGAGAATATGATGATTGTATTCTCAATATGCATGAAGAAGTTAAATTACGAGTATGTATAAGGCTTGCTTATAAAGGCAAGCTAGGACACAAGGAAGAGCCATGAATGAGACAAGTGTCACATTCATGTGCAAGGGTAGGTAGAAAGAAATAATAGATAATTCCATGAAAGGTGGATCAACCACGTAAAGTGGAATTATCATGCCATGATAAGTAGAGATAAAAAAGTGATAACTAGATCACACCACAAAGAGTGGGATTTCTCTTACACACACTTCCTTAAGTCTCTCAATCACATCTCTCAATGTATACACAAACCTAGATGCAAGATGTAAATAACTAGCTGTCACAAGTGCAAACTAAAATGATATGCATTCTCTAAGTAAGCTTAAGTAAAGTGTAATAAGTAAAATACTTATTTCCACCAACAACATCAAGTATAGTAAGATGTATGGCCTCCTTTCGACCACGCAAAAAACAAAATTTTGGCTCAAAAATGATAGGAATGTGATCACCTAGGCTGGGTGCCACTCAAGATTCAGTCAAACTAGAGAAAAAGACAGCACTTGATCCTCTACAACCTCACGCCCAGTTGTAGGTATGACTCAGCACTATGGTGGTATGGCCTCTCCACCAAACTTCTTCATAAGCTCATCAAACTCAATAGCCAACAGCATTAGCAAAATAAAAATAAAAATCATCAAAATACATCGAATGCCTCCATCTTCAAAGCAACAAACTGAAACTACACTTGTAGGTGTAGTTGTGTCCTTTGGATAGAACCACCAAAATCAGCTAGGGGGGTTTTCATCCCCAAAATTAATATTTTCAAGAGAGTTTTCGTCCTTCAGCAAATTGGAGATGAATATAGGTTCTCTTTGAAGTAGAAACGAATATTGTAACATGGCTAACCCCAACAATGGGCTCTCAACCTCCTTTTATAACATTTTGGAGGGAAAATAATAATAATAAAATAATAATCTCTCTTTTTTCTCCACAAGCTCTTTTTCCAAATTAAATAATCCCCCTTGTGCCTAGGCATCCCCCTATAGGCACAACTTAAAATGCTTTTAAATAAATAATTATACCTAAGTCCCTTTTTTAATATTTTCTCCTTAGGACAACTTAAATTATAATTATTTAATTAAATAAATAAATCACCCAAGTTGTAGAAAACATTGAAAAGAGACAAATTTGAAATTTTGATCATACCAATATGTCAATGATGTTAAATTTAGAGATCAGATTAACATGCACAGAAATTAATTCAAAAACACAATACAATACACAGCAGATACCCTGGGAAAACCCTCCTCTTGAGGGAGAAAAACCCAGCCAATGATATCTCTTATATTATTGAATTCCAAATGAAATCTCCTTTACAATAGAGGCCAATAATTGAGCCAACAATCAGTATCACAAACTGATGTAAGAACAGAATACAAACTGTCTGAATATCACTGCCTTATACACAGATCTCAAACTGCTCCTTAATCGAACTTTCACTGTTCTAGGATGAACTCGCTTATACAGAAAAATATATGCAACTTAACTTGATTGATTACAATGAAGAACATCATCTAATATATATACATTATTGAGAGAAGGACGTGTCTCTTCCCAAACAGGTCGGCCACAAGAAGAATATAATCAAGGAAGAGAACACGTCTCTTAGAAGGTCGCGCCCATGAGAGGAGTGAAGTCAGCCTCAACAAATAAATGCACCTCTTCACAAGAGGTCGGCTTCTTTAGAAAGTCGTGCCACATCGAGGAGCCTCATTAACTATTAATGATGAATGATGTGTCTCTTGAATAAGTTGCATATAATAATTAAATAGGCAATGGCTACATTTAATTATTATCTTCATGCGATCTGGCTAGAATGTATTCGCCTGAAGCTGTCACAATCTTCAACAAATGAGACCTTAGGATGATGAATCAAAGCAACTTGGTAATTGTCTAAAAATAGCATGCTTCTTGAAAAAGTTTGAAGAGCTCCTAAAAGGTTGGAATTGCATTCTAAAAGTATCATGAGGCTCAACGAGATCACTTGAACTCATTGGCATGAACAACACCACTGCTTGACTAATCCTGTGCTCTCCAAGAACTTTGGAGTTCTCTCTTGCCCACCAATTAGTCTATGGGAAAGCTTAGAAAATAGACTAAGTTTTCACAAACCAATTATGCTTGAAAAGGAGGCATTCTAGGTTTATACATTTTGACATTGGAATCGATGATGAGACTAGTCTCTAGGAACTCATTCATAGACGTGGACTATGCCCATGCTACCTTCACTTGTTTGTTTGAAAGGGAAGGCAAAGAATTCACCAGTCATGTTATGTATATAATATGAGCCCTACTCTATAATAGAGAAAAAATTCAGTCTTGGATTAGGATTCCAGTCAGTTGACCTATTCATGTTACGTACACAGTATAGTGATCCAGCAGCCATTTTTCCGTATCTGACCTTAGCTAGTGCATACAGTTAATCAGATCCCCTATCCGGAAATAAAATTACATGAGATCAGATGAGGTGGGAGTAATTACAGAAAAGGGTATCATGACATAGCTGAAAAGCTAGACCAGTTCCTGATTTCAGATCAATGGCTAACAGTAGGAACCAAGCTCTGGTTCCACTCTCCCAGATCAGTTGTGCATACAACTGGGGATTGTTCTGAATACATAGAGAGGCTTGCTTCCTAAGCTTCAGATTTTAAGATATATGGTTATCACATCCAGACTTTTCCTTTAACGTGGTTCAATGGTGGACTGAAGCAAAGGAAATCCAAGGACATGGTATGTTAGATTTATGGGGAAGCTTAGCTACCTCCAAAGACGTATTAGTGGAGTAAAAATCAGTTAGGAATTATTTTCACTAAGTGGATAAGTGAAGGAGTCTTACAGGAAAGCTAGAGGAAGCCTAAAAGCAGGTAAGGGACACAACTATCCATCAGGAAATGGCCGCCTAAGTGTCAAGAACAGACTCTTCTCCATGAATTAATGGAGCTGTACATGAAGGTGGAAACCTTCTTTAGATAATGTTCAATTGAAAAATAAATCAAAGAGTGGAGAGGGGCAGCACAAATTTCCTCTAGTGAACTCGGATATTGTTGTGATTCATGAGTTTATTTTGCAAACTTTTAAAGTTAATCTAGGTTTCTGTCTCCCATTGAATAGGATATGCCCCTTTTTTTCACGAACTGTTTTCTCCATTACATTCTTGAGTAGGTTTTTTGAAGATTGACAAGGATCATAAATGTGATTGACAAGAATAAATTTACAGTTCGTGGCATTTTCTATTAATATTTGTACTACACACCATTTCATGGTTTAACACTTTTCATTTTCTTTCTTTGCTTATGTAATCCAGACATTCATCTTCAAGAATATGTTTCCCCATGTTTTCGAAGGAGATGGGATGGTTTGATTGTTACTATACATCCCTTTTCAGTTTTGCCCTTCTTGGGTTGGCGTGAGGATATTTTGTAGCTAACCTTATTCCTAGGGACACTTCAACTTTTCATGTCCCAATTGGCTCCCTGTCTACGGTACTGTCACTCCTCCATGTATATGGGAGAAATATAAATTTCTTGAAAGAATTTCCAGAACAATTTTCTTATCTACTGTGGTGTGTGTTTGTTACGGATCCCTATAAAATTCTCAAAACAGAAAGTTTGAGGAAATGAATATAACACCGGATTTGAAGGGATGGAAGTTGTGGCATCTTTCAATCTTGGTTAGATCCTTAGAGGCAGAGGATTGGGGATTTGCTGTTTGTCTGCTGTGGATGATGTCCTTTTATCTAGTGATGCAAAAACTTCTATACAAGTTATTTAGAGGATCTTTGCCAGCTGTCTTTATTTTTTTAATCACTTTGATGATCAATTTTTAATATTGTAATCTGAATATATGGTCAAACTTAAGCTTTGCATGACGATCAACAAAAAACTTTGTTAAAAAACCATTCAAAACCTTAAACATAAATAAATATATTAGAAATTGGTAGATGATACTTCCTTAAAAAACAACATTCACATCATTAACTTGGCAAAAGAAGGGCCATCACTGAAAGCGATCAGAAATATAATGACGAAAGCTTCTTTGTCAAACACCTGGTTTTGGATGTTTTGCTACCACCAAGTCTAGATGAGATTGTGAGCAGAATTAACAGCTAGAACATGTACAAAATTATGAACTTGCTGCTCATACATATTGCATGATCTTTATTGGTAAAGCATTAACATAAAAAATCCTGAATGACACCTATGATGAAACAATATGATTCCTATTTGAAAGCAACCATTATTTGATTACCAATTTGAGCACGTAATGTTATTGTCATCTGCTTCCCAAAGGGGGTTGATTTTTGTTTTGATCCCATTCATCAAACAACAATAACAGGCCAGCCAAAGTTATCAGTATATTAACATGATTTAAAAAGCTTGGTTGGTTTGAGAAAATGAAATGTTTGTTAAAGTTTGGAATTTCAAAATGGTTCAGAAAGGTTTTAACTTATAAGGTATTATAAATTACAAAACTATGCATAGTCATTTTAACAGAATAAAAAAATAATATAAAATAAATATTTCAATCGTCAATGCTCAGAACATTACAAAATCCTGCTGTATGATGTGATTCATTATCATTAGTAGTAATACAATTAATGGCAACATCCTAATCCAATGCATCTGCACTTACACTAGAATAGTCAATATATCTATCATGGTTCTCAAAGCATGTGGTCTGGAAAACATTTTTTACATGACAAAGATGCGGGTTGATGTCATAGTTAACATGTTGACTAGACATTGTTAGATTTGGTCCGATAAGTGCAGTCATTTGAAAAATATTGAGGTTCAATGAAAGTCATTGAGAATTTGGTCGAACCTTGTTACTATAGTTATCAGTGTGATCATCTATGGCATCTGCTACTGTAATGTCCCCTTCTTAGCAGTGATCAATATTGTTGGCCGTTAGCCTATTCCGAAGACCCGTAGGCTAGTCGAAAGCTGAAATTAGGGTTTCCCATCTTCCAGGAGGTTGTTTTTGCATTTTCTGGGGTTCGCACTTAGAGTTTTGGATTTTGGATTGTGGATTCTTTCTGGGTTTTTAGAGAGCTTTGCAATGGTATCGCATGCATTTTGATTTGAGCAACTTTTTGAATTTACTATTTTTAGTAAATCCTATTTTTAGCAGTGGTGTAGTTGGCATTAGCTCAGCAGGCTTTCCTCTTTTGGCAGTTTAGTGGGTAATATTGATTTTGGCCTTTTGATGCATTTTTTGGAGAGAAGTTATTTTAATTTAAATAATGTTATATTTTCACTTTAACCCCCTTGGCCTAGCTTCATGACTTAAAGTTGTTTTGAAAAGGGGACTTGATGGGTGGACACCTCATCAGGAGGTGATTTTAAATATTTCTAAAGTTGAAAATATAACTCTTGAAGTGGACACCAACTTTGGAGGAGAAGATTATTTTATTTAAGAAATATTTTATTCTTGAAATGGGACGCCATCTCGAGGAAGGAGAAAATTAATTTAAAATTTGAAAAATGTTTGTCTCCTTGTGTTGGGCGCACCTTTTAGAGACTTCTGGAGATTCTTCACAAAGTTATAAAAGGAGGCTCTTGTTTTTCATTTGGCTATCTCTTGTCTACTGCACTGTTATGTTGCCGAAATGGTGAGTGAGTTGCCTCGAGGAATGCATACCTCCTAGCTTGGGCTTAGTTTCTTGCTTGAAAGATAGCAACTAGCTAAGATAATGGCTGTTCTTTACTCTTGAGAACAGATTGAGCACATTGTAATAGAGTTTCTTGCAGTTTTGTTAGTTTTTGAGTTGCTGGTCCAGTCATAGCTGAAAGTAGTTTTTATTCATAAGTCTTAGAATAAATTTTATATTGTTCTGAGTAGTTTGCATATGTCATTGTCATCCTTGGGCGCCCCCTTTTGGAGAGTTTCAGATTTTATTATGCAGATTTGGATCTTATCTTGCAGAAGTCACCCTTCTTGAGGCCGTACCACTTCATTTTGCCTGGCAAATGTTTAGATAATTCATTGAGTAGTTGTTGCAGCTATTTTTTGGTCATAACTTGATCGCCATCTTCTTAGGAGTTCATTGCACTTGGTCTCACGTCATTTGGAGTAGTTTTGAGGGAGTTACGAGCATTTTAGTGAGTTTTGTAGTTGCTGGTCTGCATATTCTAGTTGCTGGTTTGTCAAACCAGATTGTTAAAGTTTGTCATTGGAGTTGGGTTTTGGTTTGGAAAGTCATTTCTGAGATTGGAGAGACATATTCAATATTTACAACATTGAAAACTCTTCTAATACAGTGTTATTTGTAGGAAAGATATTCATTGTAAGGCTGCTATAGTAGTACTGTTCAACCATCTTCATTTCTTGCATTTTTCTAATTTCCACGTTTGTGGAAGAGACTGGTCTTGCTCAGTCTATTGTAATCCCCACGTTTGTGGAATAGACTGGCCTTGTTCAGTCTTTCTTTTATGCATCTTTCTTTCTGTACTGCCCACTGAATAAGTGGAAGGGGTCGGCAAGCCGCCCATTTACTTTGTTGCACTGCATTGTAATCATCATATTGTTGATCGACTGAGCCGTCAACAAGTTCATAAGACTCCCAACGCCATATGCTAGCACCTCACCCACATCGAGTCTTGGTGCACATTCTTGGGTTGGGTTACTTTCAGCATTGTACTTCATTTTGAGAACTAACGATCCTCAGCGCCATATGACAACATTTTCATCTTGAGTTTGAGTGTGCATTTTTGGCGTAGAGTTACTTTCAGCAGTGTTTGGTTTTGGGCTAACCTTAATAGGTGCTTGTTGTATTGGCTTGATCATTGCAAAAATTGAAAAAAAAATTGGTTGGCTCATTACAGTGGTATCAGAGCCATGATCTTGCCATCCTGTGCCCATCAATGATCAGATGGCAGATGAGTGATAAAGTCCATAGATACTACACCAAAATTCAGGCAAAAAATCAACATTTTCAGTTACCTACAATTCCTGAGGCAAGCACATATTCAGAGGCTTTGAGACAAACTGGTAAAGCAGTTGAGACGAATGAAGTAGTTGAAACCATGTCAGAAAGTCTTAAGTAGACCATGGATGAAAGAGATGTTAGGATGGAGAAGAAGTTTGATGGAATGATTGACATGATGTCTCGCTTGCTTGCAAGAATGGACCAGCAAGTTGCTCAGAATCCACTTTTAAACCAAAACAATGTTATTGGAGAAAATAGTGGAGTCAATGGCAATGGAAGAGACAAAACTATTGGACAGCATGAGGCCACCTCTAGAGGATCAGCCTCTAAGCCATTATTTCCCACTTTCACTTCGAGGGAAGAACCACAAGTTTAGGCTGTTGCACCCATTGCAGATGATGCAAGACAAGCTTACATGGAGTACGCCTCCCTACCTCCTGATCTTAGAGACCAATGGTCCTTTGATCAATTCATGAACCATAGAAGCAGAAGAAATGGTTGCAAAGTTGGAAACCGTGCTCTGGTGGCTCCAAGAACTGATTATCAACAAGCCCTTGGGAAGGTGACTTTGGCTCACTTCGATGGAAGTGATAAGTGTTTTGCAAGGTCGTGGGTCCAGAAGCTTGACAACTACCTTTCCTTGAGGCCTATCCTTGAAGAAGATGCCATAAAGTTTGCAATGTTGCATTTGGAAGGAGCTGCCCATGAGTGGTGGTACCATGGTTTGGTCACACTTGGCCACAACCAATTCGGAGCTATGAAGAGTTCACAAACAAGCTGATTGAGAGGTTTGATACTAAGGATCTAGAAGTGAAGTTTTGTGAGCTTGCATAGCTGAAACAACATGGTTCATTGGAGGCATATGTAGCGGATTTCGAAAGACCCTTCGTGATGGTGCCCAACATCACAGAAAGAAGATTAGTTGTGTTATTTTCCGAAGGGTTGATGGAACCATTGAAGGGGTGGGTAAAAGCATTTGATCCACCAAGCTTGGAAGAAACCATTAAGAAAGCTAGAAGCATGGAGTTGGCTGCCCCTATGCGAAAATTTCAGTCCAAGCCTCTTTCTCATAAGAAGGATAAGAAACATTTTTCAAACCAGCAAAAGAAGTTTCCACCAAAGATGTCTGATGACCTCCGTGAACAACTCAGAAAAGATGGAGTTTGCTACACTTGCCGTGAGCCTTGGTCCAAGGGTCACCGATGCTATGGAAGGGGCAAAGCTCAACATATGGAGGCCTATTTTGATTATGAATTAGAATTTGATATCTCTGACCAATAGACTTATTTTGAGGACAATGAAGAGGAAAAAGCTCCAAAAAAGTCCGAACATGAGCAAGGAGTTGGGGCCCCCATTGCCCAACTCTCTAGTTTCCAAAAGAACAAATCTTTCAAGGTTCGTGGGATGATTGGGAAGCATCGAAATGTTGCATTGATAGACATAGGAGCAACACATAACTTCATAGATGAAAGGGTGGTTGCAAAGAGAGGACTGAAAACTGAAGAATTTGAAGGCTTCAAAGTCATGGTTGCCGATGGATTCCAAATCTCTTGCAACCAAAAGGTTGCTAACATGTCTTTGCTTTTGGGCAACCATGAGGTCAAAGATGACTTCTATGTTGTCAGTATTGGAGATATGAATGCTGTTCTTGGCATTCAATGGCTGCGATCTTTTGGAGAAATCTTTCTAAATCTGCGAACAATGGAGCTCAAGTTTCAATCTGATGGAAAGAAGGTGGTGTTAAGAGGAATGTCTAATGGTGGTCCTCGGATTGTGTCCTTCAAAAGAATGGAGAGGCTGATTTGACATGACCAAGTTGAGTGGGTTGCTGAATGCATGCAGCTAGTCCAGTTGAAACAAAGAGAGACTATCCACCTGATATCCAGTCCTTGCTCACCAAAAAGAGTAAGGTGTTTGCTGATCTACCTCCTGGGCCGCCACCTGATAGGGGGACAAGCATGTCATTGAGCTCAAAGATGGGGCCAAGCTAGTGATCACAATGCCCTATAGATATCCGAAGAAGCAGAAAGATGAAATTGAGAAGAACATAAGAGAACTCTTGGAGTTGGGCTTCATTCATCCAAGCAAAAGTCCTTTTGCTTCAGCTGTTGTTCTTGTGAAGAAAAAAGATGGCACCCTCCGTATGTGCGTGGATTATTGTGCTTTGAATCAAAGCACAATTAAGAACCAATATCCCATTCTCAGGATTGATGAGCTACATGGTGCTAAGTTCTTTTCAAAGATTGATTTGAGATTAGGCTACTATCAGATTCGGATGAGGGGATTAGATGTTGAGAAGATGACATTCCGATGCCACTATGGTCATTTCGAGTTCTTAGTCATGCCATTTGGGTTGACTAATGCTCCCACCACTTTCTAGTCTTGCATGAACCAAAATTTTCAGAAGCAGTTGAGGAAGTTTGTGTTAGTCTTTTTTTGATGATATTCTCATTTTCTACAAGACATGGGAAGAGCATCTCAAGCACTTGGAGGAAGTGCTTAGCATCCTTGAGTCCGGAAGCTTGTTTGCCAAATAGTCCAAATGTGAATTTGGAATAAAGGAGTTGCTCTACCTTGGCCACATTATTAGTGCTGAAGGAGTGAAGGTTGATCCAGAAAAGATCAAGGCCATAGTTGATTGGCCACCTCCAAAAAAATTGACTCACTTGAAGGGGTTTTTGGGACTTTGTGGTTTCTACCATAGTAACAAGACGCGGACAGGGCTCAGACTCGGCGAGGGCGACTTGGCGCGGGACTCGGCGACTCCAGACGCGGCGCAGACGCGGCAAAATGAAAAAAAGTTGAAAAACCCTAGAAATTTAGAGATTTTTAAAGATTTAAAACTTGTTTCAAGCACCCTTTATTGAATACAACACAAATAAAAGCAAATTTGATCACATGCACAAGTATACAGCGATTACATAAGTATAAAGTACACAAATTGTAGTTGCGTTGCTGAAGGAAATAACATACTTAGATATATAAAATTAGTCAAATGTATACAAAACTCATGGAATATGAAATCCATGACATCAAATGTTCCATACAAATATGAAATATGAAATATGACATCAAATCAAAATGTTCTATGACTCTATGCCCTATGGCATAGTGGAGCCAGCATCCTTCCTACGAAGGCGTCTAAAGGGCCTGGATGATGTTGCAGCTGCAGCCATAGTCTCTGCCTGTGTCTGACTCTCCATGCCACTCTCACCAACAACATCTATGCCTCCTAGTGCTTTAGCCTCCTCCTCAGCCATGGCTACAACCTCGGCCTCTCTCTCTGCCTGGTCCACCCAATCAAGGTCCTCGTCACTAAAGACTGCATCTGTAGCCTCAGTGGTCCACTCAGACTGTGGATCAACCTCCTCTAGATTGATCGAGGTTTTTTCATGGTCAAAAAGCTTCCTGTATCTGAGTCGAAGATTGTAATGAACATATACCAAGTCGTTCATCCTCTCCATTGTTAATCTATTGCGCTTCTTGGAGTGTATGTGCTCAAACATACTCCAATTGCTCTCACAACCAGATGAATTGCATGGCTGGCTCAATATACGAATGGCAATATTTTGCAGGTTCGGTGTATCAGAACCAAACATATTCCACCAGCTATCTGAGATGAGAAAAAGAAACAAAATCAATCTCATTTCAAGTTTCAAGTTCAAGTTCAACATTTAATAATAAATTATAATATAAAGAGATGAAAATTATGCCCTTAAATATATTTTTACCTGGTAGTAATGTTGTCCTATTATCTTTGCACATTTGACGTGCAAAGAAGGCTCCTTGTGCCTTAGTGAAAGCATCTATCTCCTGCACCACCTGTGTAGTAACAGCAGGCAACATCCGCTCCAATGTCGTGTAGAGCCCACTAAGAATTTCTCTATCTGCACGGAGATCACGGTGGAATTGGAAGGCCGGATTCAGGAAACATGCGGCTGCATGGATGGGCCTATGAAGTTGGTTTTGCCATCTCCTATCAATGATATCCCAAATGGGACGATACTTCTCCTCAACTCCACCATAGACTGATCTAATGGCCTCTTTGGCCCTATCCATGCCCTCATATATGTAGCCCATTGCGGGCTTCTCCCCATCTGCAACTCGTAGGAGAACTAGCAAGGGCTCAATAAACTGCAAAGTGCAAACATGTTTCACAAATAAGTGTGAATGAAAATAAACAAATAAAAGTAAGATATGATTAAAAATTAGAACATAATAAATAATTAAATTTTACCTTCACAATCTCGTCCATTGGTGTCCAAAACCCTTGCTCATCAAAAATGCAATCAGCCACAGCAATCCCTGCAGTGCTTGTAGAAAAGGATGAGGAAGACCACTCCTCACTAGTAAACATGCACCTCAAAGCTGCCCTTGACCGAATCAAGGATTGCATCGTGATAAAATTTGTTGCAAACCTGGTGATGCCAGGACGAGACAACTCCCTCAACCCCGTGTATTGCCTCATAAGGTTAAGCACCCATGTGTGGTTGTATACAAATTTGCAAACGTTTTTTGCTGCTTCCACACATGTTTTGATCCATGGGAGCTTCCCAAGATCCTCCAACATGAGGTCAATGCAATGGGCGGCACATGGAGTCCAAAATATAGTAGGGTGCCTCTCCATCAATAATCTACCAGCAGCAACATAATTTGCTGCATTGTCTGTCACCACTTGCACTACATTTTCTTCCCCCACATCAGCTATCACCTCCTCTATAGCCTCACACAGGTATGTGGCATTTTTGATTTGGGCAGAAGCATCAATGGACTTAATGAAGACGGTGTCACCTGAAAAAAAAAGCAAAACTAATTATTCAATAAATTAAAAAACATAAATCAGCCATATTAAATTATGTGATTCACTAAATAAAATTCAAATTCCAATGCATTGAAGGAAGTACAATTACCTCCGGAGGAAACTAGGAAATTAAGCAACGTCCTATTTCTCCTATCAGTCCAACCATTAGTCATGATGGTGCAACCAATCATGCTCCACTGCTTGCGCTGCTCCTCTAATTGTGCTTTCACATCTGCCACCTTTTGAGTCAAAAGTGGGCCCTTTAATTCATCTTCACTAGGGGCTTTGAACCCCGCCCCACATATGGTTATCGCATCAACCATGTTTTGCCAGAAAGGTGACCTATAACATGTCATAAATAAATTGATAAGTTACATAAGTATTGTAAAATTTGAATTCGATAATGAGATAATGAGATACATCTAGATTCTAAAATTTAAATATAAATTTTAAAACAATTAAACGAAAAAGAATTACCTGGCTACATGGAAGGGAATGGTGCAGTAGTACCAAAAGTCTGCAATTCCCTTTTTTGCTGCATCATGTGCGTCCTTGTTCCAACCCATGCTCTCAAGCGACGGTTGGGAACCAGGGGTAGTGCGTGGTACAAAATATGAGTCCACCCTAGATTTACGAACAATAGGGCCAATGCTAACACTGCCACTACCACTAGCAGTAGCAGCGCCACCAACACTAGGAGTACGCATAGGCATTGCTGATGCAGAAACAAAAGCACTACCACAAGCACTAGCACTAGGACGATATGGAGGCATGGAAGAAGCATCTCCAATAGCACCAAGTCCCTATCCAACTCCAACACTCAGCAACTCCTGCTTCTGTTTCTTTTTCATTTCTTTTTGCATTTCAAAAGTTTCTAATTGCACCTGCACTTCACGAACAATCTCAAGAGGTGCTACAGGGCAACCCACTGCATCATGGGCGGGTATGCGTGCAAGATGATATTTTAATCGATTTATGCCTCCATGATATATTGTTTTGCAGTAGAAACATTTGGCGTCTCCTTTTTTCATTCCGGGAAAGATTTCAGCATGTTTCCAAGCAGGGTCTTTTCTGACTGGGGTATAAGACATTGTGAAAATAATAATATGGTATGATTTGCAAATGAATGTGGCTGCAAAAGTAGGGTTTCTAAAATTATTTAAGTTGCAAGTAGGGTTTGTAAAAAAAATATGCAAACTCAAAAGAATAGTAATTTTACAAATTACAATGAATTATTTGTTAAAAAAACACAAAAAAATCAATTAAAATCGAACTTACCTCTTAGATTCAGCTTGGAATGCAATACAAACTCCTCCCAATCACTGGTAATGAGCTCTCAATGCACCTCCTTGCTGGTATGAAGCTCCCCAAATGATATATGCCCCTAGATTTGTCTTCAACAACTTGCTGGTTGCCCTCTCTTCTCCTCCTATTTTTCTTCACAACTCTCTCTTCTCCTCCTATTTTGCCAAATGAATGAAATGAGGGCCCTTTTAGGGCGAAATAGAAGATATAAATCAAAAAATAAATAAATAAAAAGTTGAGTTTTAATTTGTTTTTGGCCTTTTTGGCTGCTGCTGCCGCAGCCGCGTCCTAGAGTTGAGACTCGCCGCGTCCGGCACGTCCAAACCTGGACGCGGCAGCGCCCGCGTCTGCGCACCCAGGATGCGGCCAGGGCCGCTCGGCGCGGGACTTGCCGCGTCCGGGGGACTCGCGGCGAGTCTCAGAGCTATGGTTTCTACAAAAGGTTTGTGAAAGGCTACTCTCAGATTGCTGCCCCTCTCACAAATCTTACCAAGAAGGGAGCCTTCACATGGTCAAAATAGGCACAAGGTGTCTTTGATAAGTTCAAGAAGATTATAAGTTCATGTCTAGTTTTAGCACTTCCAGATTTTTCCAAACCTTTTGAGTTGTAGTGTGATGCATTTGGTGAAGGAGTAGGTGCTGTTTTGATGCAAGAAAAACACCCCATTGTGTTTGAAAGTAGAAAACTAAGAGGTACTAAAAAGTCATTCCATCTATGACAAGGAAATGCTTGCAATCATGCATGCATTTGCCAAGTTTCGACAGTATTTGGTGGGAAGCAAGTTCGTTGTCAACACAGATCATAATAGCCTCAAGCACTTCATGCATCAGAAGGACTTGAATGAAAGGCAACAAAAGTGGATGAGTAAGCTTCAAGCTTACGACTTTGACATTGAGTATGTTAAAGGGAAAAACAATATTGTGGCGGATGCTCTATCTTGGAGGCCTCATTTGAACTCATTGTGTGAGCTTACTGCTGATTGGAAGGAGTTGTTGCTTGCTGATTATGCCAAAAATCAGTTTGCAACCAGCATTATTGAAGGTACTTTTCATGATCAAAGATACAAGGTGGTTGATGGTTTGATACTCTATAAGGAGAGAATCTTTTTGGTACCTAAATCCAAGTTGAAACAAAAGACTTTGTAGACTTTTCATGACATTCCTCTTGCTAGTCATCAGGGTTATTTCAAAACCTATAGGCAGATTAGAGAAAGATTTTTTTGGAAAGGGCTGAAAGAGGAGGTCCAACGCTACATCAAGGAGTGTCACACTTGCCAAATGAACAAGAATGAGCATTCTCTTCCGAGTGGGTTGCTGCACCCTCTTCCCATTCCCAATAAAAAATGGGAAAGTATATCGATGGATTTCATCACAGGGTTGCCAAAGACTCAAGGCAAAGACTGTATCTATGTTATGGTGGATAGATTAATAAAGTTTGCTCATTTCTTTGCCATTGTTAGTTCATTTTCAGCAGCTCAAGTTGCAGATTTGTTCTTTCATGAGGTGTTTAGATTGCATGGGCTGCCAAAAAACATTGTGAGTGATAGGGACAACAAGTTTCTAAGTTCCTTTTGGCAAGAGGTTTTCAGGTTGACTGGTACAGTGCTCACTCCAAGCACTAGCTATCACTCACAAAATTTTGGACAAATAGAAGCTGTGGACAAGTGGTTGGAGGGCTATCTTAGAAATTGTCTCAGAGCAGCAAAAAGCATGGGTGAAATGGCTTCACCTAGGAGAGTATTGCTACAATTCATCCTTTCACATGTCTATCCGGATGTCTCCCTTGATGGCTCTTTATGGTTATGAGGCTCCTAGCTTTGCTGATTTGGTGTTTGGTGATAGCAAAGCCCCTCAAGCCAAGGATTTGTTGCAGCAAAGTCAAGATATTTTGAAGTCCTTGAAGAACAATCTCTAGATAGCACAAAATCAACAGAAGATGTACGTTGATCAACAGCGTATTGAGCGTTCATTTGAGGTTGGAGACATGGTTTATCTTCGACTTCAACCTTACTGATAGTCTACTCTCAAGAAGAGTGGAGCACAGAAACTCAAGCCTCGTTTCTATGGGCCATTCAAAGTCACCAAAAAGGCTGGAGCAGTGGCTTATGAGTTGGAGCTACCAACAAGTAGCAAAGTTCACAATGTCTTCCATGTGTCTCGACTCAAGAAGACGCTTGGACACAATGTTGTGGCTTCACTAGATTTGCCTCCGTTGGATGAGGAAGGACAATTGGTCTTGGTTCTTGAGGAGATCATTGACTTTAGAGAGCATACTTTGAGGAGAAGATCAATCAAGGAATATTTGGTGAAGTGGAAGAATTTTCCTTTGGAGGATGCAACTTGGGAGAATGAGGAGATTTTGTAGCATCTAGACTTGTGATTGTTTGAGGGCAAGCAATCTTGGGGAGGGCGGACTGTAATGTCCCCTTCTCTGCAATGATCAGTACTGTTGGCCATTAGCCTATTCTGGAGACCTATAGGCTAGTCGGAAGCTAAAATTAGGGTTTCCCATCTTCTAGGAGGTTGTTTCTGCATTTTTTGGGGTTTGCACTTGGAGTTTTGGATTTTGGATTGCGGATTCTTTTTGGGTTTTCAAAGAGCTTTGCAATGGTATTGCATGCATTTTGATCCGAGCAACTTTCTGAATTTACTATTTTTAGTAAATTCTATTTTTAGCAGTGGTCCAGTTGGCATCACCTCAGCAGGCTTTTCTCTCCTGGCAGTTCATTTGGTAGTATTGATTTTGGCCTTTTAATACATTTTTTGGAGAGAAGTTATTTTAATTTAAATAATGTTATATTTTCACTTTAACCCCTTGGCCTAGTTTCCTGACTTAAAGTTGTTTTGAAAAGGGGACTTGATGGATGGACACCTCATCAGGAGGTGATTTTAAATATTTCTAAAGTTGAAAATATAACTCTTGAAGTGGACGCCAACTTTGGAGGAGAAGATTATTTTATTTAAGAAATATTTTATTCTTGAAATGGGATGCCATCTTGAGGAAGGAGAAAATTAATTTAAAATTTGAAAAATGTTGTCTCCTTGTGTTGGGCGCACTTTCTAGAGACTTCTGGAAATTCTTCACAAAGTTATAAAAAGAGGCTCTTGTTCTTCATTTGGCAATCTCTTGTCTACTGCATTGTTATGCTGTCGAAATGGTGAGTGAGTTGCTTCGAGGAATGCATACCTCCTAGCTTGGGCTTAGTTTCTTGCTTGAAAGATAGCAACTAGCTAAGATAATGGTTGTTCTTGACTTTTGAGAACAAATTGAGCACATTGTAATAGAGTTTCTTACAGTTCTGTTAGTTTTTGAGTTGCTGGTTCAGTCATAGCTGAAAGTAGTTTTTATTCATAAGTCTTAGAATAAATTTTATATTGTTCTGAGTAGTTTGCATATGTCATTGTCATCCTTGGGCGCCCCCTTTTGGAGAGTTTCAGATTTTATTATGCAGATTTGGATCTTATCTTGCAAAAGTCACCCTTCTTGAGGCCGTACCACTTCATTTTGCCTGGAAAATGTTTAGATAATTCATTGAGTAGTTGTTGTAGCTATTTCTTGGTCATAACTTGATCGCCATTTTCCTAGGAGTTCATTGCACTTGGTCTCACATCATTTGGAGTAGTTTTGAGGGAGTTACGAGCATTTTAGTGAGTCTTGTAGTTGCTGGTCTGTCAAATCAGATTGTTAAAGTTTGTCATTGGAGTTGGGTTTTGGTTTGGAAAGTCATTTTTGGAGATTGGAGAGACATATTTGATATTTATCGCATTGAAAACTCTTCTAATACAGTGTTATTTGTAGGAAATATATTCATTGTAAGGCTGCTACAGTAGTACTATTCAACCATCTTCATTTCTTGCATTTTTCTAATTCCCACGTTTGTGGAAGAGACTGGTCTTGCTCAGTCTATTGTAATCCCCACGTTTGTGGAAGAGACTTGCCTTGTTCAGTCTTTCTTTTCTGCATCTTTCTTTCTGTACTGCCCACTGAATAAGTGGAAGGGGTCGACAAGCTGCCCATTTCCTTTGTTGCATTGCATTGTAATCATCATACTGCTGATCGGCTGAGCCGTCAACAAATTCATAAGACCCCCAACGCTATATGCTAGCACCCCACCCACATCGGGTCTTGGTGCACATTCTTGGGTTGGGTTACTTTCGGCATTGAACTTCATTTTGAGAACTAATGATCCTCGGTGCCATATGACAACACCATTCTCATCTTGAGTTTGAGTGTGCATTCTTGGCGTAGAGTTACTTCAGCAGTGTTTGGTTTTGGGCTAACGTTAATGGGTGCTTGTTGTATTGGCTTGATCATTGCAAAAATTGAAAAAAAAAATTGGTTGGCTCATTACAGCTACCACAACCATCACTCACTTTGGCTTGAAGAAGAGGTGAGGGTAATCTTGGGTCTGCTCGTCTAAAAGCACCTCCTCCTGACCAAACGTTAAAAGCCTTCTTAAATCCTCCTCATTGATGCAAAATGAAGGGAAGTTGTGAAGAACAAGTAATAAATTCAAGAGGATCAGAAAGAATATCTAGAAAGTGAGAAGATTCAAGAGGATCTCTATCATATACATCGAAACTTCTATGTTGCATAGAATACTTGAAAGATCAGTTTTGTTTTTAACAGAGATACGTCGATCAGACATTCTGAAAGCTTAAATATTCATGAACAGATCTGGAAAGTAAAGAATTAAATAAACAAATCGTTTTTGCACTAAACAAAAATTAAATACCTTTAAGGCAATTGGCATCGGTCACTATGTAGCAACAAGACAAATTGGAAGAAGACGAAATAAAAAAAAGACAAAAATTAAAAGGCAACGAATATAGCATAAGACGAAAAAAAAGCACATAAGTTTAAAGAGGCAGCGATTGATAAGGAGTCATGAATAAGACAAAATTAGTATAAAACAAAAATGAATAAGAGACAAAAATTAAGGGAACAGCGATGACTTTTTAAAATGTTGATTACTAATAATTTGTGAAGGGTGCGTCCGTGGATCGAGGAGTCCACTACGTCCATGTCTATGGGTAGATGAGACCATTCCGGTATTCAAGTCCTTAGGAGCATTCTCGTCTTTAGTAGCACCGGGAGCCGGTGCCCACCCTCTCGTAATCTATTCGTTCATGGTGCGACTAAAAGAAATGACACGTCTTGTTTTTGAAGTGATGCGATTCTTCTTAAAAGTTAAAACAATGCCACTTAAGATTTTTCAAAAGCAAAAATTAATTATGGAAGATACGATTTCAGATCAATAAAAAATTAATTAATACATTAAAGTGGTGTGATCCATATTCAGATAAAAGGTCTTTCAAAACAGAAATAAAGGCAACCAATTAATATTAAAAGTCAGATCTTTTGATACTAAGTGGTGCGATTAAATCAAAGGACATGTTGCTTTTAAAAGTTGCAACCCTTTATGATTGAAGATTGATATAAAAATAAGGTTCAATTCAGAATTGCAAGATGAGTGGGTGTGAGAGAATGGTGATGTGAAATCAGAACTGAAGATTATATTTCTTGTGTGGGCATTAAAGTGACAACATACATCACAAAGAAAGGATTGAAGTGAAGTAAAAAGCAGAATTCAGATTTTCAGTTTATTATAAGAGGTTGGTGTCTTGGAAGAGGGAGTTGGTACTCCTTGTAGGTTGGTGCCTACAATCATTGTAAATTTATATAAATATAAAGTACATTATTTGTACCATGGTTCTCTCCCATAAGGGTTTCCACGTAAAATCTTGGTGTCAACTTGTTCTTATTGTTATATTCTTGCATAGTTGTTATTGTGAGATAAAGTTTTAAATTGATAAAAGTTGCGTTATACTGATTCAACCCCCCTCCCCTCTTAGTATAACTGTTTGCTTATCAGTGGGACACAATGCTCCATAGTTCTCCAATATCCATAGGGCTTGTTTGATTTATATATATAATTGTAATGGATTATGAAGACACAGTTTATTACTGAGCTTTGTTACAAGTTCAAGGTGAAAGGGGGCTCTATAATTGAAAAAATCTAACCTAATAGACAATACTAGGAAGATGGTGTTATAAGCAAGCAACCAACAAATGCTTTCATTAATGTGCTGAGAGAATCTAAAAAGGAAACTTTCATGAAGGTTGAGCTCAACCTATGGTTAGACAAAAAACACATATAGGATGTAGATTTTGCAGTTGGATTGGTTTAGGTCCCAACCAAGTACATTGGAATTTGGATGAAGTTCGGCAAGGAAAAAATTCGGATTAAATTCGCCTTATATAATTTTGATTTTTTTAAAATATAAGTAATAAACTTAAAATAAGTGAAAAAAATAATATTAATATACTAATATGTTTAAATATATTAATAAAGCTAAACACAAAGCAAATTAAATAATAGATATGTTTAAAAATATAATTTAAATTTTAAATATTATTAATAAATAAATAATAAATAAATTAAATTATATATTAAATAATAAACATATTATAATATATTATAATATAAGTTTAATTTATTTATTTTAAATATTAAATTTTAACATTATGAATAAAAAACAAAATTAAATAACAAATGGACATGATTTAAAACATAAAATATAAATAAATTAAATTTTATTTGAAAAAGCAAAAGATTAAATAAAAACAAAACTTAAAAATTAAAAGGCCTACCTCTATATTGGGACTCATGAGGTTCGGTCGATTGAGTCCTAGAGAAAGAAACTTGTTAATGACAAGGCGTGGCCTTATATGAAGGTGAAGAGAAGAAAATACAGGTTCAAAATTGTGAATGGCAGCAACGCTCGCTTCTACAGGTTGGCGTTAAGTAACGACTTAAACATGACGCACATTGGCTCCAACTTTGCATATTTGACAACACCCATGACAGTGGAAGAATACTTTCTGGGCCCCTTTGAGATCACCGACCTAATCATCGACTTCAGCGCTTCAGCCACAGACACGACCATCTTAGCCATCAACATAGAATACCCATATCCCTCAAGGGACCTCGTCGACAATCTCAATAGCAAAATAATGAAATTCTTCATACAAGACAATACAGGCTCATCTGTTGAAGAGGAAGCCAAATCCCTAAAAAATTGCTTCAATACCGTCAACCCAAAAAAGAGATGGTGATTCATACAAGGTACATTGCCTTGTATGACTACCAATCTTCGATGGAGAGCTGACCCATTTGCTTGTGAATGGCTTCTATTTTATGCTCAGAGGTGTTTCCACAGTCAACAACAACCCATAAGAAATAGATTTGAAATCATTATAAAATGACGGAGGTGTAATTGGTATACTGTACGAATAAATTTGCAAATTTAAACGATTTTTTTTTGGTTGAAATTCGGTGAAATTCGAATCTGATGTATGAGATTCGTCGAATATTGTGACTAAGGTTATCACAATAATAAATTAGATAATAGCATGCAATGAAACATATATAGCAAAAGCCTGCATCTCACAACCAGTCTAATAGTTTTTCCTTAACAAGTTTTCTAAAAATAAATGAGTACAGTTAGAAAATGTAAATTTTCAAATTTCCTGATCTCGGCATGAACATTCAAATGGATGCAATAAAGTAATATAAATCCTAATGATCATCATCACAAGACATGATCAAATGCATCATCTCTATGATAGAGACCGCTAGTAGAATTTATCACATTGGATTTTTTGAGCCTTGTCTGGATCTCCAATCCTTCATGGAGCATCTATAACAATGATAGAGACTGTAATGCCCCAGTTTTGAGTCAGCATAAATTAAATAATTAATTTAATGTTGTCAAGAAGAGTTTAAAATATTAAGACAAATTAATTATTGGCACAAAAAAGTAACTTAAGTTGAAAGGTTAAAATAAATTAAATAAGTTACTTTGAAGTGAATTCTCAAAAGGACAAATTAAAAGTAAAAATGGGAATAAAGGAGAATTCAAGAAGATAGGGTAGTTACAAGAAGGAATGAATAAAAGACTTTTGGGAGCCTTGTTTCAAGAGGCTGGATTTGGTTTTGTGAAACAAGTATTTGGCTAGAGTTCATCCAGAACTTTATGAGGACAAGATCCTTCTCACAGAGATTATCATCTTCGGTGTTGGAAGATACACCCAGGGTGATTGCTGATAATTCCACATCAGGGATTATGCAAGTGCTTTATTGGGTTCTTTCAGGTACTTCATGTTATTATATTTCAGAGTTTGCAGTTGTTGATTTGATTTAATAGTTTCTGCTGTTCAAGGTGCATCTAATCAGAAAATAAATAAATAAATAAATATTTCGAAATGATGTTGGGTGCAGCCCTTAGACTATGAAGGGATTCCCTTTAGGTGTAGAGTTTGCTTTAAAATTGGACATTTGGCTGTTCAATGTGCCAAACGCAGAGCAACCAAAACAACCTCCTGGTGGAATGGTGCCAGCCGCCAACACTACACGGTGGAGAAAAAGAATGCGAATTAGATGAGCTCTTAGGAGAAAAATGTGGAGGACGGGGATCAAGCTGGAAAGGCGTTGGTGGAGGAAGGAAGCAGGGTGGTTCAGCATCAGAATGATGATGTCTTGTTGCAGGAAGGGAATTTGGATGTGAACAGAGATATTGCTGTCTCCAATGGAGGTGAAAAGGAGTTGATTCCTAAAAATTGGATAGCGACACTAGAATGTCGAGAGAAGAAAGGACTGGGGTGGTCACAGGTGCAAGAAATCGGGAAACAAAAAGCCGAGGAATAGAGTCAACATTCAAATGGAGGTGTGGATGAGGTTCTGAAGAATCCTTATGGCAAACCATTGGACTGGCAGAAGGCGGCTGCAAGGGTAGAGGATGGCTGGCAAACGGTCAAGGGGAAGAAAGCAATGAAAGTAAGGAAAGAAACTTTTGCAATGGTTCTTAGATCCCGGACGAAGAGAAGACCAATTTGAACTTCAAACTCATGACTTGTTAACAGGTCCCTTGTAGGGATTGTTGGTTTTTAGGGATGCCTGTAGAGCTGATAGCTGTGGTGTGATGTTTCAGTGTTTGTAACTTATGTTTTTGAAATGTATCTTGGAGAGTTGACAGGGTTAGGGGTGTTTAAAAGGTTTTTCATAATGGTGTTAAGTGGGGTTGGAAAGGTTTTTTAGGTGTCGTTGCAGGTTTAACTGTTATGTAATTTGTTTTTATTTTAAATAAAATCACTTCTATTACTGATAAAAAAAAGAAAGTTTATTTCCTTGCCTGGGCCAACCATTGAATTATGGAAGACTTATAAAATTACAGACTTAATTAAAGGAAACGAAGGTCATCTTTATCTATAATTCCATAGAGTTTATATAGTTGGGTTCGAGTTGGGAATTTTCAGAATTTAATTCTTCTTCAGGATATCGTGGCACTTCAAAGTAAATGGTACTAGGGAGTTGGTGATATTCAAAAAGAAATATAGAAGTCTAAGTTAACCGCTGCAAGTTGAAATTCAATTAGGATTGTCTTCAAAGCCGCTAGTGCTGAACATCGGATCACCTCCAAGGGTCGGCAAAATTCACAAAAGATTGAAGGGGATAAATCTTTATTCATTTTTGAGAATATCGAAGTTGATTCTCGTCATATGTGCCAAGTCTGGGATTTTCAAAATGATATCAATTTGTGCAATGCAAATAAGTTTGAGGCTTCAAGAATGAGCAGAAGCGACCTCAGATTCTTGTAATAGTCATTTCTTTCTTGTGGTTATGAAGTAATCCTGATGTTGAAGGAAAATCAAGAAGGTGTTAAACTCAAAGAGATTGCAAGAGAAGCGAACTTTTGAGTCGCCGTAATTCATCACCCTAGCATTGTTAATGAAATTCTTCATACAAGATAATATAGGCTCATCTATCGAAGAGGAAGCCAAATCCCTAAAAAAATGCTTCAATACTGTCGACCCAAAAAAGAGATGGTGATTCATACAAGGTACATTGCCTTGTACGAGTACCAATCTTCGACGGAGAGCTGACCCATTTGCTTGTGAATGGCTTCTATTTAATGCTCAGAGGTGTTTCCACAGTCAACAACAACCCATAAGAAATAGATTTGAAATCATTACAAAATGATGGAGGTGTAATTGGTATATTGTACGAATAAATTCGCAAATTTAAACGATTTTTTTTGGTTGAAATTCGGTGAAATTCGAATCTGATGGATGAGATTCGTCGAATATTGTGACTAAGGTTATCACAATAATAAATTAGATAATAGCATGCAATGAAACATATATAGCAAAAGCCTGCATCTCACAACCAGTCTAATAGTTTTTCCTTAACAAGTTTTCTAAAAATAAATGAGTACAGTTAGAAAATGTAAATTTTCAAATTTCCTGATCTCGGCATGAACATTCAAATGGATGCAATAAAGTAATATAAATCCTAATGATCGTACAGGGGAATTGTATGGAAGGATCGACGGCTGGCTGTGGGTGTCAATTCAATACTCAATATTGACGGAAATTAAAATACTAAGGGAAGTGAAAATTATTTTAGTCTGTTGGGAACATTAGAGAAACAACCACTGTTCTTAAGGCATCGAATGTAAAGGGGAGTTGACGTGGAGACAAATCTTTATGCCACCACTTATCCTTAGCTGGTCGCACTTACGGTGGCAGGTCAATTGGTTTATTGAATTGCTTATACTTGCTTGCCATCTCCACAACAACTGCTAGGTCAAGAATGGGTATTTTGAAAACATTTGTTGTATAAGCTATGGAAACATGGAGGGCTGTAGCAATGTTATGCTTATGAATTAATGATTTGCTTGACATGCTGATGAAGAGGTAAAGTTCAACACAGGTGGTTGAGACATGTTGATGAAGAGGTAATGTTCCTGCTCACTTCTTGTTTGAATGAAGTTTTGAGAATATTGACTCCTCAAGTACCTTATGATGATGAAACAATGAAAGAGGTAATTAAATTGTTGGTAGATAGTTTTCAGGATTTGGGTGATATCAAAAGTTTTCACTTTTCTACAAGGATTGCAATACTCAAAACTTTTGCAAATATCAGATTGAGTAACCTTATGTTAGACCTTGAATTGCATGATTTGATTCACCAAATGTTTCTCTTTTCCCTTGCTACAATCAGAGAAGAACATAATGATGATGTTATGGCAGCCATGCAAACTATTATGGTTCAAACTATTGATGAAAATGGTGTTATTTTTCAGCCTATCATAACTTTGTTATTGGCTGTCCTGAAGCAAGGAAAGGTCACTTCAGCTGCTTATGAGTTGGTCAATAGTGTCTTCAAACAATGTGAGGCAAAGCTGAAACCGTTCATGGTTAATGAGGAGCAAGTGGAAGAAAATGAAATCGCAACAGTTGATGAAATTCCTTCTGAGGATGTAATAAGGTAGCTGATGTTAAGAGTTGTGTTATTGAAGAGAAATCAGAAATATTGCTGCATGAAGTTTAGAATGATCTTTTGCCCAATGAGTCATATGATTTGAAAGATGGAAGTTACCGAAGATATGATTGTTGCAGCCCTATCACGTTTTGATCATATACACCATGTCATTGAAGATCTCTTTGGAAAGGCTCAAATTGAGGAGAGGAAAAAGGGAGTTGCAAATCACTATTAGAGAAGCATTGGAAACAATGAAAACAAATTATGTGCAATTGCTTAAGGATAGGGATCTAGTTGTCAAGTATGCTGAAGACAAGGAAAAAGAGGCTGATGAACTTTGTTTGCAGTTAAGTATGACTCATTTTTCATTATACAAAGTAGAAAATTCTAGTTCTAGTGCAGCCACATCCATGGAGCATGGAAGTGGTGCAAGGATTATGGAGACTAAAAAATTAGTTGAAGGGATTGAGGAACTTCATAGATGCGAAATAATTCATAATGATTCCAACAGTCTTCATAATAAGGGAATTCAATATGATGATAGAGATTGGACTCCATATCTTGAAAATGAATTTTTGAATTTTGAGGGTCAATTTACATATGAAGGTGCAGACTGCAACCATGAGATAGATGATATAACAGGTGGTGAAGGCAGTTTTCAGCATGCTACACTTCATGATTCAACAGGCGTTGATGAAGATTCAGAATTAGAGGAAGGTGTATATGAAACTTATGAAGACACCATTGAAAGGAACAAAGAAAGTGTGGATTCTATGAGTGTTAACAGCAGCCATGACATTGTTGGTGTAAGTATGGTTGGTGATGAATATAAAATATGGGATCCAGGTAAAACTTAAGATTGGATTTATGAACTTTCTAGATCAATTTTATGCATGGGCTTTAGGCAAAATTGCAGATTTGAAGCTGCTGTTTGTTCCCCAATCAGTCAACACATGATTAATGTTGCTTGCAATCAGATGGTTTGGTCTTTGCTCTCAGACAATAGGTGGAGTTTTTATCAATGGAGGCTTAATGGTGTTGATAGCTTTGACATTTGGGAGGTTCTTTCAATCAGATTTTGGCTCTCAAATCCTATACATTGAGGAATTATATTCCTTGCAGCTGCTGTTCCAATATTGAAATTCTAATTTTGGCAAGTCGAGTTGGTGAGTTGATTAGTTTTCAGTCCTTGCAATGTTTGTGGCAGCAAAGTATGGAGATTTTTTGTAGATATGAACCTCATTGAAATGTCGTGGCACGTGATTGATCATGGAGCAGATTGCAAATTTCAGAGTTGTTTCAGTTTGGGGATAGAGGTTGATTATTTTGCAAGGCCACAGGAGGGGCAAATTTAGATTGATGAAGACGGGCTGAATGTTTTAATTAGAGTGGCGCAACGGCAACGTGGTGATTCCTTCATGAGATTGGTTTGGGATCCTGGAATAACAGATGGTTTTAGGTGGTCTCAAATAGGTGGTTCATGGTTGTGCTGATATTGCTTGAGGACAAGCAAGTTTTGAGAAGGGCGGACTGTATTGTCCCTAGTTTTGAGTCAACATAAATTAAATAAATAATTTAATGTTGCCAAGAAGAGGTTAAAATATTAAGACAACTTAAATTAATTATTGGTGCAAAAAAGTAACTTAAGTTGAAAGGTTAAAATAATAAGTTACTTTAAATGAATTCTCAAAAGGACAAATGGAAAGTGAAAATGGGAATAAAGGAGAATTCAAGAAGATAGGGCAGCTACAAGGAGAAATGAATAAAAGACTTTTGGGAGCCTTGTTTCAGGAGGTTGGATTTGGTTTTGTGAAACAATTATTTGGCTAGAGTTCATCCAGAACTTTGTGAGGACAGGATCCATCTCACAGAGATTATCATTTTCGGTGTTGGAAGATACACCCAGGGTGATTGCAGATAATTCCACATCAGGGATTATGCAAGTGCTTTATTGGGTTCTTTCAGGTACTTCAAGTTATTATATTTCAGAGTTTGTAGTTGTTGATTTGATTTAATAGTTTCTGCTGTTCAAGGTGCATCTAATCAGAAAAATAAATAAATAAATTAAAGGAAATTAATATTTCCTTGCCTGGGCCGACCATTGAATTATGGAAGACTTATAAAATTATAGACTTAATTAAAGGAAACAAAGGTCGTCTTTATTTGTAATTGCACAGAGTTTATATAGTTGGGTTCGAGTTGGGAATTTTCAAAAGTTAATTCTTCTTTAGGATATCGTGGCACTTCAGAGTAAATGGTACTAGGGAGTCGGTGGTATTCAAAAAGAAATATAGAAGCCTAAGTTAGCCGCTACTAGTTGAAATTCAATCAAGATTGTCTTCAAAGCCGCTAGTGCTGAACATTGTATCACCTCCAAGGGTCGGTAGAATTCACAAAAGATCGAAGGGGATAAATCTTTATTCATTTATGAGAATACCAAAGTTGATTCTCATCATATGTGCCCAGTCTGGGATTTTCAAAACGATATCAATTTGTGCAATACAAATAAGTTCAAGACTTCAAGAATGAGCAGAAGCGACCTCAAATTCTTGTAACTGTTATTTCTTTCTCGTGGTTATGGAGTAATCCCGATGTTGAAGGAAAATCAAGAAGGTGTTAAACTCAAAGAGATTGCAAGAGAAGCGAAGTTTTGAGTTGCCGTAATTCATTATCCTAGCATTGTTAATGAATTGGTTCAAGTCCGATGAATGAGTTGAAAGGCACCAATTTTCTATTATCTTGTAATTGTGTTGAGTCTGCATGTTCTATTGAAGTCATGGCCTTGAGGAAGTTTAGTGGGTATCGAGGCGTATAACTTGGTCTATTCATCATTCACACGTAGACATGGAATAATTTCTGAAGGCCTCACCAACTAATGTTGGTCGTCGCCATCTTTAAAGATTGAGACTGTCGCTCTAGGTGTGAGAGACTCGTGGTAAATCATATTTCAGCACCGGTAGTGTGGTGATTGAATTTCGAATAGAGTAATATATGCAAATTACTCTGAAGAGCCGTTACTTTAGAATACCAAGAATTGTTGAAGGGTGCCGCCTATTTTATGAGGGAGATGCTAGATCATATTGATATTTGAAGGCTTTAATAGCTTTAATAAATTCATTGCAAATATGAGAATGTTAAGTTTGAAGTCTTCGGGCATATATAGGAATGACACGATGTTCTGCTTATTTCACCAATAGCTGTCCAGGTTGGTGTATGAAATAGAGAAAGAGACCATCGTGGCATAGTCAGAAATTTGTGTTTAGACAATACAGGGGAATTGCATGGGAGGATCGACGGCTGGTTGTGGGTGTCAATTCAAAACTCAATATTGATGGAAATTAAAATACTAAGGGAAGCGAAAATTATTTTAATCCGTTGGTAACATTAGAGAAACAGCCACTTTTCTGAAGGCATCGAATGTAAAGGGGAAGTGACGTGGAGACAAATCTTTGTGCCACCACTTACCCTCAGCTGGTTGCACTTACAGTGGCAGGTCAGTTGGTTTATTGAATTGCTTATACTTGCTTACCATCTCCACAACAGCTGCCAGGTCAGTAATTGTTATTTTGAAAACTTTTGTTGTATAAGCTGTGGAAACATGGAGGGCTGTAGCAATTTTATGCTTATAAATTAATGATTTGCTTGACATAATTCTTAGTAAAATATTCAGTATTATCATTCTGTGAAAATAAAGGAAGTTTGGACTGTTACTCAGAGGATATATATACTCCATTGAAGTTTCAGGTTAATGACATTTTATGTTCGAGGATTCTATATGTATCCGTGTTGATGAAATGGTTAAATGGCATCTTTAAATTGAAAGTAATTAATAATCATCTGTCAAGCAACAAATATAAACTAGAAACTAGTATAGACCTAAAGGGTGTCAAGTGTTTGACGAAATGCCTGAGTATTTCAGTTGGTGAAATCAAAAAAATTATATGCCATTTGGGGTAGCCTATTACAGAGACCGCTAGTAGAATTTATCACACTGGATTTTTGAAGCCTTGTCTGGATCTCCAATCCTTCATGGAGCATCTATAACACCATGATCACCCCAAACTCAAAGCATTCTTCTTGAAAGAAAATTGTAATTTCAGAATAGATTGGAATCTCCTTTGTTAATGCACATCAGGCTTCATCACCTCCACCTTCTATTGAAGAAGTGGCAAGAGCTGCCTTTTACCTGACTATTTCATAGAGGTCTTTTATCATGTAGTTGTAGAAGGCCTTTGTGCTAATTCACTTTCAATCTACCCTGGAGTAAACCTGCAACTTGAAAGGCTGGTTTGTAACTTACAAGGGTCTCGAAAGGCTGGTTTGTAACCTACAAATGTCTTGAAAGATCCTTTGGGATCAATTTACGTGATGCCATTGTTGGGGCTCATGATTCTGTAGATTCTGTCAATAAAAAAAATTCACTTTTGGCTAATCTTTTACCGGAAAACTTCAGCCAAAAAAAGCTAGATGCTAGAAGAATAGAGCGTTCAATAGGCTTTGACACAATCTCCCAAGCATCCCTTAACCCTATAAATTGCCATGGAGAAAGTCATATGCATTATGATTCCTTAGATTCCCTGACTACGAAAACCTCTGTTTTGTCCAATCTTTTACCAGCAAATCTTGGAAGGGGACCAAATTGGATGTTAGAAGAGTGCCCTGTCCAAATTGGCTAGCTACAAGGTAATAAGCATCAATTAGCCCCTTAAATTACTGTGGAGAAAGTCCGACACCATCTTCCAATCAAGTCACTCTTGTAAGTGGGGATGAACTAAAAAGTATGAATGCCTTGAGCGATTATGTCATGAGTCTTTAACGGGTTCTAGATTTCTTGAATATATTCAGCAGCTTGGACTGACGATTTAATAAAATATGCCATAGTGCAGCCCCCACCACTGCTCTTACAACCCTTTTTCCAGCAAAACAGCTCCTTTAGTTGTTATGTTGAGGATCTCCAACCCCTATTGATAAGTTGACAAAGTGGAGAAATCCCAATCTTTTAACACCTTCTCTTTATTTGTTCGATATTCTTTTGTAGGAATAAAACTTACATTCAGTTTATTCAATTAGACTGTTATTGGAAAAATATAATCTGTTTTAAAATAATTCTTCTAACTTACTGCATTATGTATAGGTGGAAAAACTAAATGAGAATGAGTGGTGGCAAAAAATAGAGGAGTTCAAGTTTCAAGATCAGCAGGAAATTGTAATCAAGCGTAATTATGGAAGAGAAGGCGCTAGTATTCTTAATGACATGGCCCAGAGAATGGGGCTTTTCTTGTGAGTGGGAAATGTCATGATACTTTCATATTCTAAATTGTGATTCAGTAAGAGATTTATAATTTGGCATATTACGGTATATACCCATTTGTATTTTGTAACTAGATATTCCAATTTGTTACATGTTTTGAGAAAGGGAGAAATTCTTACTTTAGTAGGTGCTATATTATTGTATGGGAACAGTTTCTTTTTCCATAACATTTGAAATGTTCCTTTCAAGATGTTGTTAGATGGTAGAGTCAGACTAATTGTTATCTTGGCTAGATGTTTCATGATCCTGGTCCCCATGTACTGTCTGCTGATTTAAAAAATGAGATTGGTTGGAGAAATACTTAATTTGTGTATCTTTTAATTTTCTT
This sequence comes from Sequoia sempervirens, assembly GCA_007258455.2. Lineage (NCBI taxonomy): Eukaryota > Viridiplantae > Streptophyta > Pinopsida > Cupressales > Cupressaceae > Sequoia > Sequoia sempervirens. The sequence goes on along the minus strand of VDFB02275303.1, from coordinate 54,233 downwards.
CTGACCTTCATGTATTTGGTATGTACACTTGAATCAAAGTCATGCATACAATAGTGGGAGAGTTCTTGTTCTAAGCAAGATTCCGTTGCCGAATTATCGGGCAGATCTTGATGACAGGCATGGATCAGCACAGCGTGAGGTATATTTTGATCTATATGAGCAGTGATATAATATTTCTTTCTGAATATAAACCTATAGGTTGTAAATATTCAGTTGATGTTATGGACAGATCCGAATGTCAACAGTTACGGAGGGTAGAGTGGAGAATCTGCTGGAAGATGCCAGGGGTACCTGTAATTCTGAGAGAATAGACGAGGCATCAAGTCAAAATAAATTGAAGCAGGGATGTACTTCAAGCTCCCAAGAATACGATTCAGCTATGAAGTGTGACACTGAAATGAAGAAGATAAGCCTTGATTTACGTTCTTGGCAACATGCTCATGCCCTTAAGGTCTTTTTACTAGCATCACAACTTTATGGATCTATTTATTTCATTCCTTTAGGAAAATTTAAGTTGTAATTGATCATGCCCATCCACCTAGAATGCATTATAGTAGTTTCTGCCTCACCTATATGTTATTTTATTGTAGGATAGCTCATCTGTTAAGGCTATGCAGTCTTTCAGAGAAAAACTGCCTGCCTATGAGAAGAAAGATGATTTTCTACAAGCTGTGGCGAATAATCAGGTACTAAATTTTTCTTCAACTTTATTTTTGAAAAGAATCTGACAGCTTTTTAAAACTTTAGCACTTATAAATTATAAAAGGATTGGATGATGCCACCATCATTGAAACATGGGTCCTAAGTATTACTGAAATTTTAGCTGTTTTAAATAATCAGGTATTAATTGTTTCTTCATCTTTGTTTTCAAAAAGAAAATTGTCAGATTTTATAACATTAGCGCTTGTAACATACACAGGGTTTGGATGATGCCACTGTGATTGAAATATGCACAGCACTCTATTGTTGGTAAACTGGTACAAATGGAATTAGTTGCTCCTTGCTTCTTTTCCTGTAGATTTTGGTTTTTGTTGGAATGCAGAACCATTGATATGGATCACTTATGGTTTAATGATATCAATTCTTGTTTATATTCCAAATGATTACCTAATTCCAGAATCCTTTGTTCTTAGTTCCAATGGCAGAAATGGTATCAATGAAAATCTCATTGGAGAAGTTGCTTTCGCACCGATTCATAATCTACAAGTGCACTAGAAAAGGGAACTATTGCAAGCCTTTGACTTAATGATTATGGAACTGGACTGTCACTGGTATTCTTGCTTGTCAAGTATACAAGAGGTTAAACAAGAGGAATTTGAAGACTTCTAAACTGCATGATATGTATTCTGATTATGTGTTTGAGAAGTCTAGATGGGTAGGGCCTTTGTGGATGAGGTTTTCAACATTTTCAACTTTGCTAACAGTGGAAAGATCCTTAAAAATAAGATCACTAGAGAATACTCTAAAGCTAAATTTTGTGCAGGACAAATAGATTGTAATATATGAGGACACTTGAAAAGTAGAAACAAAAAATACATGGTCGTAAAAGAAAGCATTGTTGTTAATAAAGATGTAAAAATAAACTTTCGTAGGATTTCTGTCTCTACCTCTTATTTGTGTCTTTTGTTTATCCTTTATGTATGCATTATTGTTTAACTTCACAATTCTACTTTCCCTGCACTATTTGATTTTGGTACTGGATGCTCTTTTTGTCTTGTGATTAGAAGCATCCAATGTATTAACCATCTGTTGGAATTAGTCATTCAAACTGGCTCTGGAGGTAAAAAGATTACAGTAATTTCTAGTTTTAAGCGCCAATAACTTGAGAACTTATAACAAAACCATTAGCCTTAAAATACTTTTATAAACCTTTAGCCTTTAGAGTCAATATTTTCACAGTAATTGGAGATAGCCTTCAAAATTGGTTCTGCATTAAAAAATATTACAATAAAAGTAGGCCAGTGTAAAGGCCTTGTATTTTCTTATCATTGTTTTCTGACAGGAAATTTTCTTATCTAGATAGTTAAAAGGTAAAACTCTTACAAACATAATATTGAGATTATACATATGTCCTTTTAGTTATACATATTTAATATTAAATTTATGCATATATCCGTTACCTTTCTGTTGGTCTATGGTCTTGCTGTACTTGTGGCTTCAGGCAGATTGGTTTTGCATTTTATTGATAGTGTTTATAGACAGAAAATTTATTTCTTCTTTTTAGCATTGATAGTTTAAACATATAAAAAATTAGCACTGAGGTTTTGTGTATTCTATGCTTTGCAGGTACTTGTGGTTTCAGGTGAGACTGGTTGTGGTAAGACCACGCAGCTACCTCAGTTTATACTTGAAGATCAGATAGAATCACTTAATGGTGCTCAGTGTAACATAATTTGCACTCAACCTCGTCGAATATCTGCAATGTCCGTGGCTGCTCGTGTGGCTTCTGAAAGAGGTGAAAATTTGGGAGAGACAGTTGGATATCAAATTCGGCTAGAGACTAGGCGATCCATGCAAACACGCCTGCTATTTTGCACCACTGGAGTATTACTTAGGCGTTTGGTAACTGTCATACCCATGTTCCTGTTCTTTTCCTTGTTGGTATTTCTATACTTTAGTGTTTTGTAATGACAATGATATTAAGTTTCTATCAGCAAATGTTTAGTTGTTTTATGATGCTTATACTTAAGATAGTTATACCCATAAAAATATGGTCATCACTCATTGTTTAAAAATTATGTGACGATTCTAGATGTGTTTTTTGTTTCTTCCCCAAGGAAGGTAAAAGTGAGCACTTTCTGTCAAGTAGACAGGTGGTTTAAGTGTTAACCATGTGAGATAATAGTTTTGGTGGCATATATAGTATATATCAATCTACACCTTGTTCCGGACAAACATTTAAATGTGTTCTGGTATGTTTTTATTTTTTCTACTTCTGAATATTTGTAGGTTTGGAATCTTTAATTGCTACAATTATAATGTTGAGTATTTTGTCATTGATGTCAAGGTACTTGAGCTACTTGCTTGCATACTTGAGCTACTTGTTTGCTTACATCGTGAGTCAAGTAGTCTACTTCTTTTTGCCAAGTCAGAGTGCCAAATCAACGATGCCAAGTCGGCGGTTGAAAAGTCTATGATCAGATGTTTGTTTTTAAGAGGCATGATTTCTTTATTTGAGGGCAGCTTATTCTATCGCTTCAGATTTTTTGATTTGATTTTGACGGCTTGAGCTATTTTTATGGTCTGCATGGGTCTATTTATTCCTCTGACTTTGTTTTTATTGAGTGACTACTGTAGGCATGATTCCATATTGTGGAGGCAGCTTTCTTTTCTTATGCATCGGCTTTTCTCACTTCAGAAGTTTTTCTTTTTTGGTGATGACTCTAATTTTATTTGCCGACTCTTGGTTAGGCGGCTTGAATATCTCCTCTGCATGGTAACACCTGAGTTTTGAAGGTTGATGACTTATGAATGTTGTAGCGTTATTTTCTTCGCATTGGTTTTCAATGGATATTCATTCATTATTTTCTATATTCGTCATGGATGTGCTTAATGAAAACAATATATGTGTATCGATGCATTCGTGTGTGAGTAGCGTTGACATTTCCGTGTAGTATCTGAGTCTATGCGCATGAGAGAATTTATGCGGGTTGAGTGTTGATGCATATGAGACAGTCCCTGATGAAGGAGTCACATAAGGTTGTGTGCAAGAAGAATCGCGATACATAGTATTACTGTGTAAGAGAATCGAGCATGTAATGAGAGCGGATGAATTGTTTCATGAGATAGTGCTTCAACTTGCCTCTTGTTCAGACATTTTTTTGTGAAGTCGTGTATGGTGCTAGCATGGTCATTTAGATAATCTTTATTTTTCTCTTGGAGCCGACTGCAGAAGTCTTGGTGGGTGATGCGCTCAAAATTATTAATATGCAACACTATATAGATGTTGCTGTCGGGCTATGATATTAGAGAGGTCTTAGAATATGCCAATTTTTGAAGAGTCCGACTTTTTACAATGTTCAAGTGATGAAAGTCATGTATTGTGTTAAGATGAAGAGATCACATAAATTATAAAAAGATAGTTATTCTCTCTTGGTCAATCTTGTGTGATGGTGGCATGCTGCATTGGTGTTTGCACACATCGCAAGCAGGAGATGAAAATAAAATTGATATTCATGATTTCTTGTTTACAATTGGAGACAAAGGCTCCTTATAAAGATAATTACAAGACGATGTTTCTAAAAAGAAACAGTCGTAACTAAAGCTAAAAAATGGAAAGAATAAAAAAATAGACTAAAACTAAAGCAGTTACTAAAAACGACTGAGTTAACTAATAAAGCAAGGATGACCATTATTATTACATTTATTTTAATATCCTCCCTTAATGATCATCGTACAAATGAAAAAACTAAGTCTACCCATATTGTGCTGGTCATCAAAATGCATAGGATGCAGACTCCTGCTCAATTTGCTCTGCCACGTGAGCACTTTGCTGAGATGCTTCTTGCTTGGACTTCTCATTAGCCAACTGCTTTCTGCAATACCTCTGTATATGACCAATCTTTCCACAGTAATGGCAAGTAATAGACTTCTTCTTGGAGCTCTCCTTTGAATCGCCTTGCCCTTTCTGCTAAGTGGACTTGCCTTTGCCAACGTCTTTGGCAGTAAATGCTTGTTCAACACTAGGAGACTCACTGCTGCTCCCAAACTGCTTCCTCCACCTATCCTGATGCAAAAGCTTGTTGCACAGTTCATCAAACTTCAAGTCAACATTGGTGGATGTAATGTTGAGCATTTCAATGAAGTGCTCGTAGGAATGTGGCAAACTTTTCAAAGTAATCACTACCATATCCTCCTCTGCCATCGTACGATCGATGGCCTCTAGTTGATCGCGAATATTCTTTATTTTCATCAAGTGCTCCTGCAAAGACACTTGGTCATCCATCATAATAGAAAAGAGCATATTCTTAAGAAAGAAAGCCCTTGCCTTGTTTGAGGTCTCATGAAGATCTTTTAGATGCTTCCAGATCTCTGCAACAGACTTACCAGAAGGTATTTCTGGTAACATCTCATCGGTGACAGATAATTTGAGAAGCATGATTGCCTCCCTATTACCTCCATCATACTTGTCTTGATCCTTCCCAACAATAGTAGGACGAACTTCTGTACCTAGAATAAGCACATCCAAACACCAGTACTCAAAGATGGTAAGCATCCTTTGCTTCCACGTGTTGTAATTCTTTCCATTGAACCTTAGCGAACTTTCCAACATAACATTGGACAAAGTTGCCATCCCTCCCATTTTCCAAAGCACGAAAAATGAGATAACTCTGTGATCAGTTGGCATAATACTGGACAATTAGCTGGCACAACACCCGATTTTCAAAAATCGTTTGAAAAGAGGCTCAAAAACTGTGAGATTTTTGTTGAAAAACCCTTAAATTTTTTGAAAGATTTTCATTTTGTGCAAATTTTTGAAGAACTTTTTTCGAAAACTCTATACAAAATTTTTATTTTTCCCATAATTTTTGTCAAAACTGGCTCAAAATCTTGTCAAGCTGCCATTAAATATTAGAAAAAACACCTCAAAAAAACAAATTCGTCAGCACATAATTTTAGGCATGGATCTTGAGGTATCTAGAAAAATTTGAAGGCAACCCAAAAAAGTATTCGAAAAACCCACAAAGAATTTGCGATCAGAATAAAAATCCGACTTGAAACAGAGGGTCAAAACCCTAGCCGAAATTGCAAAAACCCTAGGCAACTGTGAATGCACTTAGATTAGAAAAATTCGAGCAAAAGAATCAGCAAAACATAAAACCCTAATCGCATGACCTTGAGGAAGACAAAAACGTGTCCAAACAAGGTGAAAATCATAGATAATAGAGCCCCGAATTGCAGAGATGAAGAGTTGACAACTTTCAAAAAACGTAGGCTGAAGTCGCTATCACAAGCCATCAGATTTCAAAAACACGGGCCTAAAGACTCCAGTCACGAACATAGGTGAAGAAATCCTGTCGCAGGTTGTAGAGAAGCGACGTGGGCTGCAAGTCTGCAAAAAAACGACACCACAAAATTTCATGACCTTCTTTTAGACAAACACAAACCCACGAACTAGTTTCTGAAAATGCGATTTCAGAAGAGAAATAAGGAAAAACAGAACACGATCTCAAACCCTCAATATCCACCAAAATATGCCGCGATTTCCTTCAGAGAAGGAACTTCGAAGACCCTAAAAAAAAAGCAAAAAAAATAAAATCTCACTTTAAAAATTTTCGAAATTTTCTCCTTTTACAGACCCTTGAATTTTTTTATGAAACACTTAGAAATTTTTTTTTCTAACCAGGTTTTGGAACCTGGAGCTCTGATACCATGAAAATAAAATTGATATTCATGATTGCTTGTTTACAGTTGGAGAAGAAGGCTCCTTATAAAGATAATTACAAGATGATGTTTCTAAAAAGAAACATTCGTAACTAAAGCTAAAAAATGGAAAGAATCTAAAACAAACTAAAACTAAAGTAGTTACTAAAAATGACTAAGTTAACTAATAAAGCAAGGATGACGATTATTATTACATTTATTATTTTAATAGGAGATGTGAGGAGTGTTCTTGAAATTGACATTTTTTGGATATTTGTGAGCTGTATGTGGTGGAGCCAAGTGAATTTATGGGCATATATATGTAGAGTCGAGCTGCATATGTGTGTGTTGTGCTCTGTTTGTGGACATTTTATGATTGCAGAAGTTAAAAACATCTAAATTGTGCCCCAAGATAGCTATATTCATAATCGGGTTGGTTTTGTTTGGTGAGAGTTGAATTTGTTATAATCCTTTTGTATGGTCTTCCTCTTCATAAAGGTGCAGAATTTATATTCTGTGATTGCAAGTTTGTTGAGGTAGCATTTAGTTTGCAGCAGTATGTTTAGATTATGATAGTTTCCGTTTGGAGTGAATATGTGTGAGGAAGAGTGCATTTTGTGTCAAGATATCAGAATTGCAGAGTTGTGTTAATCTCAGTGAGTTGGTGCTCACGATGGAGTTGGTGCTTCAGCTGTTTGAAGTTGGTGCTTCGTGGAAGTTGGCGCTTCCAGTGAGTTGGTGCTCACTTGTGTAATCTGGATTGATGCCCACTTGTTAATAAAAGCTTTTGATTTGGTGTGGTTTTTTACTCGAAAGGGTTTTCCAAGTGAAAATTGGTGTTCTTTATGTTGATGGTTGCTCTTACTGTTTCAATTTATGATTTTGATGTGTTTAAGCTTTAAAAGTTTAAAATACTGATTCACCCTCCCCAACCCTCCCCCCCCAGTTATTATATGTAATGCTGAGTAGTTGAAGTACCATATTTGACAGTTACTGGTTGGTTCTAAAACTTATTTGAATCCTTGTAGAAATCCTCAACAAATTATAGTTCCTTAATGGTTTAAGGTGGCCTTTTGCAATCTTGTCTTCATGCTATCTATAACATGATTTGCAAACTCAGGTTGGACTAAAACTTGGCATACCAAAAATTTCTGACTCGGCAACTTCAAAATTATTTAAATTAATTTAGAAAACACAAATTTTATGCAAACTATAGCTACAAAATGTATCAATTGAGTCTATGAAGCATTGGAGAAGTGTTTTCTTGAATAAAAATAGAGTAAAAATCAAATTGTCATGATCATATGAATATAACAACTACCTGATAACTATTATGAATTTAAGATGATTGTCTTTGAAAATCATCACCATAAATTGCATATCTAGGCAAGTTAGAAATTACAAGATTTTACAATTTCCTCTTCCTCATTCTAGTGAAAAATTAGGTAGAGGGTGTATTCCTTGCACTTGGATGTGACTGCTCACTTAGCCTAGTAGGTTGCGCTTGTGGCTCCATCCTAGTACTTGTTGGTAGTGACTACTCCTTTGCCTCATGTTGGATATCATCTACAATGATGTATTCCAATCCAAACTCTTATGCTTTTCTTGCGTCTACACTCTCTATAGCTTGCTTTTCAAAATCAACAATAGCTTCCTCTATGAAAATAAGAGTCTTATCATCCAATGTAGTCTAGTCATTGTAGGGATCGATATCATTGAAGTCTGTAAGCATTTGTGTAGGTGTGTCCACCTTTCTTGTGCAAAGTTGAATATTGTGCTGCATGGTCATCGAGGATTTGTTGAGTCAACTTATTATGCTTTTTTGTGTAGATGGATTTAAACAAACTCTAGTTGCACTCAAATCCAAAAGTGCTACAAGGTTGACACAAAATTTGGAGGGCTAGCTTTTGAAGATTTTGAGTATTTGCACCCCAATCTTCCCACCAAGAACTTGTAAATAAGATATTCAAAAGTTTGTAAGCAATATTACTAATACTAATATGTAACTTGTAGGATCTAAGTAAAATTCCAATTTTTCTTAACTGATGTCTTGATGGATCTCCTTCGGATAGTTAGTGTCAAAGAAATGTGCCTCCCCCTAGCTTGCTTGTAATTTTGTAACTCAAAAATAATGAGGTCCCCCACCTCAACCTTGGGTGTCATCCTCACAATGCATATTGAGAGGCTCTCTAGAACCTTCCCATGAAAATTTGTGAAGCTATTGGAGAAAAAAATCTTGGGTTGAATGAAATACACCATGTATAGATTTGCACTCACAGTAACAGTAGTAATAACCAGGAAACCCAATTTGCATTCAAAATTAATAGGCATTTGTCCATAGAATGAAGTAACAATGCAAAATGACTTAACAAAATTGGATTAAACTGAAATGAACAAACTGTCATAGAGATACCGCTTCTTGAGTCAAAAATGATTAAGCACAAAAAAATGATTTAAGACTGGCAATTCAGATGTTTCATACAATACATGACTCCAAGCCAGGCCGATGGCATATAGTGATAATTTACATGTAAATTGAAATTGCATATAGTTTATTCACTGTGGAAATTATGAAATAGGTGATATTGCATATACTCACAATATGTTGGCATTTAGATTGCAGTGGCATATTCACAGATCTGTGGCAAATGATTCCATACACACATTCCCGACAATATGGTGTTCACCAACAATTTTGAGAATGATCTCGTTCAATCGTTCCTTTTCTGCTTGTGCACCCCAGGGCTGGTATGGGGCAATATAGTGATATAATCAGCACCTTAAGTTTGGCACCCCTCTTCACAGATTCGCGTATGCTTCCTAATTGGCAATTGATAGTTGCCATATTGCAGTTCAGATAATGCACCCTTGCTTTGGATGAAATCAGATTTCAGATCACATGGTCAAGCTTGCACGGGAAGGGATGATGGCACTTAGGAGATGCGTGGAATTGGAAGATGAGCACGAGTCTAAGAGTTACCTTGCTTTAGCTTCAATTTATGGCGACAGAGAGTGTTGGATTTGCTCGATACATATAAGTCAGGAGTCCCTTGATGTGCCGGAAAACTCCACCTTGTAGGAGAGCGAAGCTCGAGACGTCTTCGATTGCAAATTAGAAGGCGACCCGTCTATCCCACGAAAGTCTCAGTTATCGACTTTGCAATAAAGAGTATGTGGAGATCAGTCTTGGCAATGATGATGGAGGAAAGATAGAACAAATGACACCAGGTGAGGATTTCATCCCACCTAGGTCCTAGAGTTGTAGAGGTTTTTGTCTCCCAGTGTACCAATAGTTTGTTTGTCCAATCTATGATGATTACTTCCTCCAAAAGATCCAAAATATATATGCAATATCGATGCCTTCCCAAGTGGATCGGCCAAATAGTTACAAGGCTATTTTAAATTTAAATTTATTATTCAATAATTTAAATTTAATTATTTAATATTATTTTTTAAATATTTATTAAATGCATATCGAGTGTTTAAAAACACTATTTCCCTCCAAATTGAGAATGGATCTCAATTAGGGATGGGGACATGACATTGAGGTAGTATCCTATTGCATGAATGGTATGAGCTGGTTGTTGCACCTATCAATGATCTTGCAAATGGATTCAAACTTGTTTCAATCCCATTTGTAATAGTTTTGGATGGCCTCTTTAACCCTATCCATTACCTGATAAATATATTCCGTTGGGTGTTGATTCCCATCCACTAAGTGCAAATCTGTCATCAAAGGCTCTGACACTTAAGTACAAACATAATTAAAGTTTAATACTTACACTAAAAGTAAAAACTTTTTAAAATTGAAATGAAGGATTCAATTTGAAATTTAAATTGAGGTTTGAAGTTATCTTGATGATCTTAGTAGCTCTCTTTGCAAAGAATTATCAAAAATTGTCTTTGTTGTCCTCTCTTTATCAACCTTCTTTAAATATGCTGAGTTTACCCATGCTTGACTAACAAACATCTGCTTCAACGATGTCAACAAAATAGTAATGCTTTGCAAAATTAGGAAGTTAGTCGCAAATCTTGTGACACTCGGTTGTACAAGTTCTTTTCCCTTGGTGTGATCTCTCATCAGGTTGAGAATCCAAGGATGACTATAAATATATTTGGTGATGTCTTTTCATCTTCTACAACTAGTTTCACCCAACCAATTTTTCTCGTCCTCAAAAATAAAGTCAAACTAATATAATGCATAGGGGTCGAAAAAAGTGACAAATGTCTCTCTTAGGCAATATTTAGCTGCCAATATTCCACATGATATTTTACTTCTGATCATGATAGATTTTTGTTCTTAGCTCTTTGTTCTTTTGAGAGGATTGTTTCATTGGGCCTAGTTTGGTGCTATCATTGTTAGTACTTTGAGACTAGCTTGCTCCTTTGTTCCATAGGTATCTCTATTGATAAACTACCTCCTTTCATGTATTCCTTGGATGCTACTCCTTGGCTCCTTCCTTTGACGGAAACTATCACCAAAGCTGCTAGAAGGGACATCAACAAGCAATACATCCGAGTCACTTGGACCTCTCCTCCTATGCTATTCAACCCGAAGTTTTCTTCTTATATTGAACATTTATTACAGGTGGAGGATGGTATTTTATGTTGTCCTCACTATCTTCAACATCATTGGTCACATGGCTTGAGGTTTCCCCTTGGCCAAAAGATAGATCACCATATCCCTCAACTTGATTGAATCTATTGTCTTTGCTCCCTTTAGGAGGTAGAGATCAAGGAGCATGCTATTTTTAGATGCCCCATTTACTATGAGAACTGTTGCCTTGAAGGGACTTAGGCAATAATCTATCGGCGTTCTTCAAATATCGTGATCAATAGTATTGGGCCCTTTATCTTTAGGAGGCCATCATCCTTTAACACAAATCCTTACATGAGGTCTCCTAGGATTCTAGAGCCCCTAGGTTGATAACCTTCCTTTGAACACATCCAAGAGATTAGCATTTTTAAATGACCTTAGATATAATAACTTCTCTTATTGATGGGGATAGACTTGTGAGACGACGTCTCTCATTGCCTTTGTCTCAACATGTTCCTCCTCAGCATTGTGGTCTTGTTTCTTCTTGATTGCATGGTTTAGCTTCTTCTCGTCAATATAATTCTACTCTCTTCAAGAATTAACTTTGTATTTGCAATAGCATTCTAGATAAGTTTCCCACTTAAGTCTCTTGGAGAGGGCACCTTGTACCCTTTACCTACGATTGTTGATTTCGTCACCAAATTCTTTCAACACAAGCTCTTCACCTTGTTGAAGGGAATTTTGTTGTAAAACCAGAAACTCACACATGTTGAATTTTCTTCTAGGTGCACCTCCTTGTTCCTCTTTGTACCTTGCGACAAAGGTTGTGCTCTAGGTACATCTTTAGGTACAAAAGATCCTTATGATAGGGTTTTGCTTAAAGTTACATGGACACGGATATGGATATGACCATTTTTTAAGACCCCCAATATGGATATGGCTGGATACGACAGTCATAAAAGAAACATTCACATATTTTCTAAGTTATTAGAAGATATTTTCATTACTTTAAAAGCAAATATGAAAATATAAATTAAAATAATATTAAAATTTAAATATTAATAATTTAGTAAAGAATAAATAGTTAAATATATATTAATAAACTTTATTTATATTTAAAGAATAATTTAAAAAAAAAAAAAAATCTCTAACATTTAAACAATATAATATAAATGTTAAATATAAATATAAAATTATAAACAATTCTTTTTTAAATTTGTAAAAATTAAAACACCAAAAAAATAGTAGCGTTGTATTGGAAGAAGACTTAGAAAAATGGGTTGCTGAAATAGAAAAACATTTCATTTGCCTTCCTCATTTGGTGTAGGTTTTATTTATACAAAACAAAACAAAAAAATTGCATGATTGAAGTTTTTTAAGATAATATTTTGGAAGATTCATGTCAGCTTTTTTGAAAATCAAATCACATAGTATTTGGCACAGCTGGAAAATCAAGGTTTTTTGGGCACGTGTGGGTACGGTATCCAACGTGTATCCATGGCCTAACGCACAAGTATCCATATTGGATTCAGGGATACGCGTGCCCAGGGAGTGGCAGGGGCGTATCTGGCTACTATGGTTTTGCTTGAATTAGATGAGGAGGATGAGTCTTGTACATTGACCATGACTAGAGTTCACAATGCTAGCCATGTCTACATATGCATTTGTTGGCATGTTAGAATTAGTGGCTGCTGCTATGCTTGTATCTGTTGTTTTGCTTCTTCTATGGCTTTTTCACATGGCTTGACATCGCATTAAGAAATGTATGCAATATGGTACTTGGGATAATTGGTGGTTGCATCAAGCTTCTTTGAGCATAAGAGGCAAATCACACTTCCTGATATTGGTCCTATTACAACATATTTCCATGTAGGGGCTTGGATTTTGTAGTGTCCCCTTTTTTAGCTTGCATTGTATGATGTTGAAATATACCGAGCCAATTTTTTCAATTTTTCAATTACAACGAGCAGAGCAATACACAATCGTTAGGGTTAGCACTTAAACCAAACGATGTGGAATTCAACTCTAACCAAGAATGTACACCAGGATCCCGAGTTGGGCAAGGTGTGAACATATGGTCAGAGGATCTCAATGCAATGCTGATAAAGGAACTCTAACCAAGAATGCGCCGGATGATGACGAGCATATGGTCAGAGGGTCTTAATGCAATGCTGATACAAAGAACTCTAACCAAGAATGCGTCGGAGAACGACGAGCATGTGGTCAGAGGATCCCTACCAACTATTATGCTGAAAGTAACTCGACGTCAAGAATGTGCTTTCCAACCCGAGATGGAATTGGAGCTACCATATGACGGAGATGCTGAGTATTACAATGCAATTAAGGAAAATAAGTGAGAAGGCTGCAGTACTACTGTTCAGCTTACAACATGATAGAGAATGTCTTGCTATGAACATGAATCAAGAGTTAAATAGTGCTGCAACAATATATTGAACCTCCTTTAGTGGATAAGGAAGCTTAGATCAAAAACTCCACTCTAGAGACCAACTTGACAATCTGATTTTTGACAGTCCTGTTTTCAAATGCATAAACAGCAGCCCTAACACTCACTATTTTGCTCACAACTCACTCCAAACTCACTCAAAATCCCTGAGACAAAGTGCACATTGATCCTAGGATGATGGCGCCCAAGATTGAATCACAAAAACTAACCAAAAGACCCCATATAATTTATGCACGAATTTCAAGGCAGTCCCAAATGGTATGGCCCTCAAGGAAGGGTGATTTTCCTTTAAAAATTCAAGACTTCATCAAAAAATCTGCAAATTAGAGGAAAGGGTCGCCCCTCACAGACAAAGAGATAAATGCAATACCCAGAATGATTCTTTTTGTATTTTTTGACTTATGAATAAAAACAACAATTAGCTATAAGGAAGAGACAATTCCAGAATTTCACTAATATGCATAAAACTGAACTACAAAGCCACACAACTACTACAATGCAGAAATCTCACTACAAACCACTCAAACTACAACTACCTCATCACTAGTCGCTATCTCTCAAGCAAGAAGCAATGCCAAGCTAGGAGTCATACATTCCTCGAAGCAGTCCCAATACCATTCCAACAGCATAACATTCCTGTAGACAAAAGATGCCCAAATGAAGACCCAAGACTTCCTTTTATAATTTTGTGAAGACCCCTCCAGAAGCTTCTAGAAACCCTAATTCTTTTCCCTCCAAGAAATGGTTTCACTTTTCTTCAAGGCTTCATTTTTGACTTTTTAATGAAATTCATCTCTTCAAGACAGGCGTCCAACTTAAAGCTTCGCTTTTGACCTTAATAAATATAAAATTACCTCAATGAGGCGCCACCCCTTAAAGACCACCTTTTTAACACAACATTAAGTTATGAGACTAGGCGAAGGGGGTATTATAACATTAAAATATAACATTGTTTAAATGAAATGAACTTATCTCTCCAAAAATGCATCTCGAGGCCAAAATTGAACAAACCAACTGAGTCGACTGAAGAGGAAAGCCAACTGTACCGAGAATGACAGGACCATTGCCAGAAATAGAATTTACTAAAAATAGTAAATTCCTGAAGGTGCTCGGAATGCCAAGAAAAACACACCACTGCGAAGCTCTTTGAAAACCCAGAAAGAATCCGCCATTCAATCATCAATCCACGAGCAATAGCAACCTCCAAAACACGAAACCCTAATTTCACCTTCCGAGTAGCCTACGGGTCTCCGGAATAGGCCAACGGTCAACTGAAAAGATCATGCTCGAGAAGGGGACATTATAGATGTTGTCGTTAGCCCATTTCCCCTTGGTTCCGTAGGCTAACTAGGGCTTTTAAGGAATCTTGAGGATTTTTGGCCTAGGCAATTTTTGTTGCAGGTTAATCCGGGGCGTCTGGAGGCAGTTTTGGCATACTTACTATTTTTAGTAAGTCATTAATGCTGTTAATAGTAATTCATCAGGTGGGTTGTGATCTCTAGTGACAGTGTCTTTTCAATGGAAAATCTGGGTATTACCGTCAGATGATTTTAGTTCCATTGATTTAATTCATCTCTGCATTAATGAAGTTTAAATCATAAAGTTAAATTGAATTATTTAACTTTATTAATGTGAGTCTAAAGTTAAGTGGGAAATGAATAGTAAAAGGGGCCCCTTATTTTAAAATACATGAGACATCAAAAAGGCAAAAGGGAAGTTAATGTTTTATGCCACATTGGTTAAAAAGTTAAATGAGCTCTTATGAGAAGCTTATAAAAAGGTTGCAAGGGCTCACTTTCAACATGCTTGGTATATGCTTGGTTATTACTTTCTCTTGGAGAATTCAGGGAAGCTTTGGCTTTCAGCAGGTTTGAGGACAGAATCCCTCGAGCTTGAAGGCAGTGGACGAAAACCCATTGTCAGTTGGAGATATCATTCAGGTGTCTCACTTTGTGCTTCAGATTCAAGCTATTTTTAAGGGTTTGTCAGATTTGCAGTAGCTGTTGTATTGCTGCAAAATATATTTGTATCTGTAAGTTGCCATAACTGATGTATTATTGCAACTATTTCTGATTGAATGCAAAAGCTGGATTATTTTGCAGTTTATTATTGTGCTGGAATTTCATATCTTCATAATAGATTCTAGAGAAGTTTTTATTTTAAATTAAAAATCTGAAAATTTAGGGCAGAAAATTGGGGGTTTTTGAGTCAGATCTAGTTTGGCTCATTACATATTCCATTGGGATGGGTTTGACTAACCAATGCTTAGCTTGATGCAGAGCTAGATGCCATTGTAGCTAATCTACATGTTTATATACAAGAAAACATTGTTTAATAAAACAGCTATGAATAATAAAGCATAATTCATATATAATATGCATTGCAAACATTATACGGTAATTGAATAGCAATGATATTAATTCATTTAACCAAAGTAACATTGTTTTGACTCTTAAGTGTAAAACCCTTTGTTTAGGAGAAAAACCAGTGATTTCATTTTAAAAAAGCATATATCAGCAACAAAATTCCCATAAATCAAATTCCTTGCATGTAAAATTGTAAATAATATTTACAAACTTAATATTAACATTCTAGAACAAGTTTACTTTATTGGAAAAAAAAAGAACTAATTTGGAAACCTAAAATTCCTCAAATCTGCTCTTGAAATCCACTCCAGTTTACTTAACGTCCAAGGATACTTAAAAGATGCAAAAATGCTGTTTGAGGAAGATGCATGGGCGTGGTAGTTTGAAAAGAATATTTTTTAGTGTAATGTCTTTATTTTGCCAAGCCCCCTTGTGAATCTTGCGTTTGGTGAGTTTTGGCATCAGACTTGTTGACGAGTTCAGTGCCAAAACACACTGGAAATTCATTTGTATATACCTGCAAATGACATGGTGAATACTCATCCAAGAAAAATTCCTGTGAGTACTTGGTAAGTTTGTAAACTATGATCTATCACTACTATGTGAGACTTGTCACCTGTTGCCTAGGGGAATTGACTTATTGGCCTGGGACTGTGAAACTCTGACCTTTAGCTTGTATGGCTGGCTGAAAGTGAAGACTGCAATTTATTTATCTGGTGTCTATCCTGTATGTAGGTTTAATTCTGATGCCCTATCTTGCATATCTATATTAGAACTATTGACATGGTCATTTTATATTTGCAAGCAGAGGCACTGGACTTGGTTTATCACTTTGTCTCAATATTTTTTTTTGTGTGTCATTTCTCATTGGATTAGACCTCATGTTTGTTCATGTGTTACATTTTCTGGGGATTACTTCTCAATCAAATGGAAGACCTTTACCATTTTGAAAGGTCGAGAGAATTCCTAATTCTGGTCCTGGCCTAGATATATATCATTGATTCCACTGAAATAAAATTAATAATTATACTAGAATTTGTATATGATGTTATATTCAGAAAAACAGGTAGACGTTATGTTGTTACATCCAACATACAGTAACAAGGGCTTAAATATCAGATATTATTGCATGTTGTAGTGTCAGTTAAGTTATTGAAGAACATTGACATCTTTGCCAAAGCTTGTGTGGCTGATTGAGCTGGTCAAAGACTTAATGATAAAGAAAGGGGCATAGGAGATATGGAAGTTAAATGTGGTGAATGTATATGCTATTGTGCAATACTTTGATGGCTAGGGCTGTCATAGACTATCATTCTGTGTCTTACATTTTCTCTTTGCTTTTTAATGTGTATGGGCATCCAACAGATTTCTTCCCCTGGATGAGTCCGATTTTTCAAACATCTTCCCACATTGGCATGCAACAAATTTCCTTAATAGCTACATTAATTCTTGTAAAGCATCGACACACCCATCTATCCATACCCATAGTTCATCACACTGTTATTCACATGGACACAAATAGCAACCACTAAATTCCTTTATAATTTCTTGCCATAATAAAGGTTTTTAATTGGCTTTTTTTAATGGTTGTTATTGTTTATAACAAATGTGACGACTTTCTGTACTTTTTCTGATATTTATTGTACTGTTGCGCTACCAGATTGATGAACCAGATTTGAATGGCGTTAGTCATGTAATAGTGGATGAAATCCATGAACGAGGAATGAATGAAGACTTCTTAATAATAATCTTGCGAGATCTCCTTCCTCGTCGTCCGGATCTACGGGTTATTTTAATGAGTGCAACTATTAATGCAGAACTATTCTCAAAATATTTTGGAAATGTGCCAATGATGCATATACCAGTATGTTAAAGTTTAAATCTTTCACTCATAGTTTCATTGTGATTTAATTGTTTCTGTATGGTCTTTATTGTGTTGCCTGGTAATTAGCTTTTTGTGTGATATGCCCATAAATCTTGTGGAATGCTAATGTTGTCCTTGTACACTAGGGTTTCACTTTTCCTGTCAAAGAGCTGTTTTTAGAAGATATATTAGAAAGAACAGGCTATGCCATTGAATCAGAATCAAAAAGCTCCCAATCTGGTTTCGGGAGGAGAAGAAAACAACCAGATCAGAAGAGAGATCCTTTGACTATGTTGTTTGAGGCAAGTTTATCTTTTACCTGTTTGATTATTTCCATATAGCTTTGATTCTTGGGAAGCACTACTTGTGTTGAGTGAGTGTAGTAAGTGTAATGCAGTTTAATAAATACATATACTATTCTGGCAATTGGATTGTGGATATTTTCTAATCTTATTTTCTGGTATTCTTACTGGTGCAAGTTGAAGAACACAATGTAGATGTGTCAAGCTGCTTTCTCCTGCCATTTTCACTATTTACTTTTTTCATTCTACATTTTAAGGATAATTGTTTGCCCATAAACCTGGTTATTTGTATTAGTGTACAATTTGATGGAATTTCTCTTAGAGTGAAGCTGATACGTAAAATGAAAAAAATGTGCTCCAAAAAAGTAGTTAAAACTCAGTTTTAATATCAGTTTTCTGTGTCACTGTCAATAACGATGATAAGTTATTGCAACGATTACTTCTTATTATTGAGGTACATAATCTTTCTAGTAATTTCTATAATAGATGATATAAAGGCATTTGGAAGAACATACTTTTAGTCTCAAATATCTTATATGAACAAGTGTATGGATTTATTCATACACGGGTAGAATCAGTTTTAGCAACATCAAAGGTCTATCAAAGGTATATAGAATAGGCCTTAGTAATATGTTTAGGTCATCAAATGCATAATCACAAAAGTCAAATGTAGTATACCTGCATAGAGGGCAACGTGAAGTTTGTAGTGATGGCATTTGGTTTTCTTTTTTTTATAGTTCTTATTTCATGAACAGATTGACCACTCTATTCATTTGATTTTAAACTGAAAAACTAAGGTATGTAGCAAAGGGCTAACATCGCTGTAGATTGATGTGGTGCCTCACTACTGAAAAAATTAATATAATCTTGAATGCATTATAGATTGACCCTGTAGTGATAAAACTGACATGTATTGGTCCATTCATCCATATTCTGCATTAATTGTCTACATATTGTTTCAGATGGTTAAAGACATCCAAGTTCCCCTCTTCAATTTCCTCAGGCATCTTTGTTTTCAAATCCAAAACTATTGCTATTCCTTGAGGAATAATTTATGGGGGTCCTTATGAAGAGCACAAAAGATTTACTGAGGGGGAGGGGGGGCGGGGAGGTGAATCAGTAAATCAACAAACTTTCACTTTTTCAACTTTCTAAGCAATCTTAAACTCTTATTAACATCAACCTTATGATATGAATCTATATAAACAGTTGACACCAATAATATTCTTCTTACATTTTCGTATGCAGATCTGTAGGTGTAGATATGACATTTATCTTTTAATCCTCATACACACTCTCATCCTCTTCACAAATTTTCTTCTCGCTACGTATGAAACCTTTGGTGTATATGAATTGTAACTTTCTTGTCCCACACCACACCCTACACAGCCTTTCACTTTCATAATTCTTTTACTCTATTATATCTATATGCCTCCATACGAAGTGAAGCATCTCTTGAAAGAAGACATCCCTTTGAAAGGACACGTCACTTGCTTTAAATTTTGTCTTTTTGTTGATTTTGTCTTTTTCTTATTTTAAATGAATCGCACCTTTTTTCACTTTGCTGAAAGATCACATCACTTCAAAAATAAATCGTATCTTTCCAAAACTTGTTTCTTTCTAGAATCGCACCTTTTTGGTTTTTGTCTTTCTGTCTTTTCTGTATTTTGTCTTATGTGCTGCACATAATTTTTGTTTTAATTTAATAGTGATTAGCATCAAAACAACTTCTTTTTTATGACAGGTTGGCCAGCAAGGTATGTTAATATAAAGTCAACTTTCTGTGTATATCATCACTGCACTATAAATGGTCTTGGATGATTAATATACTATGCTTGCTGTTTTCTTCTTTCATACATGAGCTTGGCCAGCATAAGATAAAGATTAGGATAATCATTATAGTTTTTATTTTATTTTCCATATACTTCAACATTATGTTTAAATCGATAATTCAGTCATACCCATATCTCTAATTTGGTCACCAATTCCTCAATCTCTTCAATGGTAAGATGTAATGGATGCATTTTTCTTTGCATTTGACAATGACAATATTTTCTATCAATTTCCACATTTGGCATGACGACCTTGTCTACCTTTGACATCAATGACAACATTTCCGACACAAACTTCATTGCTAACCCTAGTTAGGGTTAGGGTTCGGTTTGTGGTTCTAAGTTATGCCTGATCTATAAAGGCAAGAATTGTATTCATTTGAAGGGTTCTTCCTTTGGCTCCTCTCGGGTTTTTCTTTTGTAGATACTGTATTTTACACTCTACCATTGTAAAGATTGGCTATATGCATTTGTATTAATGGAGCTGATTATTGTTACTGGTTCTCTCCTCTTTTATGTATGAGTAATCTTTCATTACCTTCATGTCTGAGTGTTTGTTTGTATCTTTATGTATGCATGTTTGAATTAAATTGTTTATAGTCGTTGGTTTGAGAAACCTTCCTTTCCTTCTAGCAACTTCAAACCCTAACCTTCTTGTATGCTTGTGAGAATCAACCAAACAGAGAACTGTGTGAGTCTTTTGGTCCTCTTCAACGATGTATTTGAGCAAATATTGGCCAGGAAGAAACAACTTTCCATCTTGGTGTACCACCTTCTTTTCCCTTTCATGCATTTGTTCTAACCCTTTTCCCCTGTGAGCTGTTAGAGTAGGATAGTGGTAGGTTTTCATGTGTTGGGTTGGACCAGCACATTGCACTTGGATCGAAAGAAGAAGCCAGCCTTCTCCAGAGACTCGAACTCCACTAATTTCTAGTAAAGTCAATGCAAGATATGCTGGATTTAATTGAATAAACCCAACCATTACGGTTAAAAATATTCATGTGAAATACTTATTTGACTCGTAGGTCAGCTAATTCTACAGTTCCAATATATAGGCCGGATTAATTTTCTCAAGGTCTAATATGTGCTTACATGTGACAACAGTTTTTGGCACACCTGGTGGGACTACTTTCTTTTCGTTGAAGAATTTGGTGTTTTCTTCAATGCACCTTGCCTTTTGAGGCATATCTTCAAACACCATGGCGACTCCTTACACATCTACTAGTTCAAGCAGTACTAATTCCATTTCATGTTGTTGAGGAAGTGGTGCCTTCGTTAGTGTTTCAGCCTTTGGAGGTAGTTCTTCAAGCACCTGGCGACTCTACAATATCATTTGGGTGACTCTTTTGGTATGTGCCCAAAATCTTTGGTTGGGCAATCCTGTGCCTTCCTTTAAAAATGTCATATTATAATGGAAACCATATGTATACCCCACCATCTCATGATAATGCCAATTTTGTTCCTCCCAATCAGCCATATCAAGCTGGTTATGCCTCCCATTTCATTCCATAGAACCCTGCTGTTGTGGGTTCTCAATTTTCACATAATGCATACCACCCACCCCTCCCTGGTCAAGTTTCTTGGACGCCTACACATTCCTATCAGCAACCCCAAGAGGCTATTGAACTCATGTCCATGTTGAGGGATCTCCATATACAAATTGTTGAGATTAAGGAGCAACAATCACTTGACCTACAGTAGGAGGAGTGGGCTAATGAAGCCTATCAGGGGCAGCAAGGTTATTTCCCATAGCAGGATGAGCTTGTCCATCAAGCTCACTATCCTCAACAGCAAAATATAGAAGCTTAGTGGAGGTATGAGCAGTAGTTGGAGGATCAAAGAAGGCAACAACAAGAGGAGCATACAATAAAGGGTGTTGTTTCTAGGCAAGAGCAACTCAGACTTTCCCTTTCTCTTGCACAATTGCTCGAGACTCAGGCACCTCCTTGTGTGCCTAGTTTCAAACATGCACCTCCACAAGTTCCAAAACAGCTTGCTAAGGAGGAGGTAAGAAAGCACAAATGTGTAAGTTTCAAGAACCCTAACAAACCTCTTGAAACTTCCATTAGCCCTCTAGTTGTCCTAGAACAACCTATTGTACAAGAGGTTTGCAAACACAATTTTTAATTTCAAGAATCCTAATCAACACATTGAAACTACAATAGAACCTCTTGTGCCATCAAGTAGATCTCTTGTCTTAGAGATCCCAAGTTTTGAGAGCCTTCATTCCTCGCAAGAACCCATCCTTGAGGAGGCTCAACCTTTTACTCCTATTGGAAGGAGTGAAAGGTTGAGCCTCCTCAACCTTCTTTTATTGAGCAATTTTGTGCTAGGAGTGAAGAGGTTGTTCTTGAGGAGCCTTCTTGTGCTCTAGAAAATGAGTGCCTTGATTTGCTGCAAGAAAAGATTGAAGATGAAATAGTGTTGCAACAACAAGAAATTAAAAAGGTAGAAAAAATGATAGAGTAGAGGAACTAGTCCTCTCTTTTGGTGTCTTCCCTTGTTTTATTTAAGATGAGGAGGATAGATCACATATACCTACATCAATAGAAGCCTTTGAGCAACTTGGTTTGGGCTTGATGGATGAACACAACTCCAAGGTTTTGGAACAGTAGCAACAGACATGTTAAGCCCCTGTTATTGTGGATGAAGATCCCCAATCTATTGAGGTTTGCAGTTCTAAGGTGGAGGACCTCTTTTGGGATGTTATGGAAACCTTTTGTTCAAGTTTAAATGTCAAAGCATCACCCCCAAAAGAGAAGCTTTGTGGGTAGCAACATAAAAGTAAGGAAATAGCAGAGGATGTGGCAACCATTACATGCTAAGAGTCTATTTCTATTTCAGCCAGTTGCCAAGAAGAGATTAAAACAGAGGGACAACTTGAAGAATTCAGTTCTTCACTTGAATTGTCTCAAAAATCTGAGGTTTGTGTTGATGAAGTGTGCATCAGTGCACATGATTCAGTAGTTATTGAGCAACAATACATTTGCCTAGAGAGTGATGTTCCCGTTGCTCAATTTGATAGTATGCTTGAGCTTCAAAGATTTTCATTTGAGTTGCATGAAGAAGAGATTCCTTGTGCAGATCAAAAAGCAGGTTTGGCATATTTTGCAACACCATGTGAGCTGGAAAATTTCTCTTTTTGTTTCAGTTCATACATTGAGGAGGTCAGCGGTGATGACATTGGCCTATACTTGTGTGAGGTGAGTCTTTTTCCCTCTACAAAAGGTTTGAAGGTTTGCTCTTGGATGCTGGCCTATCTTCAGAAAAATTCACCCCTGCTACTGTATGTTCACCTAAGGTACCAATGTTAGATGAATCTAACACTTGCATTATATGGTTCCCCTGCAATGGCAAAGTTTACAATGAAGTGATCCTTCACCTTGTAGGCATTTGGTGCAGTTACATTCATGTTCACCTTGTAGGCATTTGGTGCAGTTACATTCATGTTGGCAGTAGTTTTCACTTCATTGTAAACTTTGCCATTGTAGGGGAACCATATAATGCAAGTGTTAGATTCATCTAACATTGGTACCTTAGGTGAACATACAGTAGCAGGGGTGAATTTTTCTGAAGATAGGCTAGCATCCAAGAGCAAACCTTCAAACCTTTTGTAGAGGGAAAAAGACTCACCTCACACAAGTATAGGCTCAAAAGTTGCAGTTGGAAGAGGTTTGCAACTATGGTTTGAGGGAGATTAGCTCCTTCAAAACGTTCATCTTTGAGAGAGGCAAATTTCCATGTTTTTGCTTCTTGTTAGTTTAATGTATATATTGTAAATATCTTGCTTTTCATGAAGTGTGTTTGCACACCTTGCATTCTCCTTAAGGGAATGTATGCTCTTGGTTTTCATGCTTTTCTCCAAGTGCAGACCTGGACATGTTTTGTTTTGCCCTTGGGAGGCCCAATTTTGTAAATATCCTTTATGACTCTGTGCCCAATGGACTGATAAGGCCCGTGGATTCGATGATTAGCAAACAATCATCCCATAGAAGTCGCCAAAAATGTTGAAATTTCATGTCACCCTTTGATGACCCATCACTGATAACCGATCTAAGAGATCCTACATGGGCCATCTTGCATGAATTCTCCTTGAAGGGTTCCTAAAATTGGCTAAGTCTTGAGGTTTCAGACTTTTGGGTTGTCATTTACTTGCTTTTCTTCATGCCTTCTCCATGCTCTATTTCCCTTCTTCATTCCTCTCACTCCTCTTAAGCCTCTCGCCTCCCTTCCCTTTTCCCCGAATCTGTTTTTCAAAAAATTGAGTGTGAATTTTTTGAATTTGGGGCGTAAGCCCCGACCCTTACCTCCGATTTCGGGTTTCAGGGTTCAAACTTCCCTCTTACCTTTTACCTTCTTTAAGTAAGAGGTAAGGCTTCTTCCTAATTTTCGAAAGTTTGTTTCTTATGGGCTTTTGGTCTTCCTTTTTAGGAGGTAAACCTTTCTTCCAACCACCCTTTCCCCTAAAGCGAAGGTAAAAGGTAAGGCTTCTTCCTAATTTTCAAAAGTTTGTTTCTTATGGGCTTTTGGTCTTCCTTTTTAGGAGGTAAACCTTTCTTCCAACCACCCTTTCCCCTAAAGCTTTTTTTCAAAAAAATTGACTAAGTGTCAAATTTTTGGATATCGGGGGTAAGGCTTACCCTTACATCCGATTTTAGGGGTAAGGCTTCACCTTTACCTTTGATTTTTAGAGGTAAGCCTTGTTTCTTACCTCCGATTTTCAGATTCTGACTTTTTCTCATCCCTTCTTGTAAGCATGTGGTATGAGGCAAGCTCAACGCCTGGTACCCGACAATGTGCTCTTTCGGTGGTTTGGACCATTTAATGCATATGCAAAGGTTTCTTTTCGAGCTCGACGCCTTGACCTTCCCGTGGATTTTGCGTGTTTTTTGGGCAACAACATTAATGCTCAAATCACTTTTTGAGCGGCTTGTTTTGATTCCTGGGCTTCAAGGACGACATTTATTGCATCCCTTATCTTCAACAGGTGGATTTTATGGGCTCCCATGCTCTTTTATTGCTGTTTGTTGACTTTCCTGATAGATCCATGCCCTAATCATGATTTTCATGGGATGGCTCCATCTTCTCACACACATACTTCATTGCTAACCCTAGTTAGGGTTAGGGTTAGGGTTCAGTTTGTGGTTCTATGTTATGCCTGATCTATAAAGGCAAGAATTGTATTCATTCATAAGGTTCTTCCTTTGACTCCTCTGGGGTTTTTCTTTTGTAGACACTGTATTTTACACTCTACCATTGTAAAGATTGGCTATATGCCTTTACATTAATGAAGTTGATCATTGTTGCTGCTTCTCTCCTCTTTTATGTATGAGTAATCTTTCATTACCTTTATGTCTGAGTGTTTGTTTTTATCTTTATGTATGCATGTTTGAGTTAAATTGTTTACAGTCGTTGGTTTGAGAAACCTTCCTTTCCTTGTGTAATGTCCCCAATTTAGCCCTACACTCTTCGTTTGGATTTAGCCTATTTCCAGAAACTCGTAGGCTAAGCTGAAATGAAAATTAGGTTTTCCACTTTCAGAGGAGGTTTTGAGGTCTTGCATGTGAGAGTTTCTAACGCATGTTTGGTGAAGCTTTCTAGGTTTTTGGAGAGCTTCGTGATGAGGTAACATACATGACAGGTTATTGACTTGCATTCTCAGCTGCTTTTGGAGGCTTGCATGTTGGCTTTTTCTAGTTTGGATTCTAGATTCCTTCTGGGTTTTCAGAGAGCTTTGCGATGGTGCGACATGCAATTGAATCAGAGAACTTTTCCGGACTTACTATTTTTAGTAAGTTGCGACGGTTACTCAAAATGTGGAGAAAATGAGTTTGGAACAACTTACTATTTTTAGCAGTATGCTATTTTTAGTAAGTACTATTTCTGGCAGTGCTATTTTTAGCAACAGTTCAACAATTCAGTGCAGTGGCTATTTCTGGTAGGTCAGTTTGAGCAGTGGTCTCCAACATTTAAGGTGATTATTTTGCAAGTTTGATATTTGATGAAAAATAATGTTTTAAGTGAAAAATATTTGGCTAAGGCATGGAGGACGATTTGGAGAGATAAGTGATTTTTATAATGTTTATTAATTAAACATTTTGGAGGCTTTATTTGGCAAATGACAATGTTTTAAGTGAAATATTAACTTAGGCAAAATGGATGCCTAGTTTGAAGGAATATTTGCAAATTATAAAATATTTCACTTAATCATATTTGGACGCCTATTTGAGGAGATATGTTATTTTATAAAGTATTGTACTTTAATACTTTTAGGATGCCACATTATACTTTATTAGCATTTTTGATAAAGTATATTTCATTATTGGAGAAGAGGCTAAATGAAATTCAAATTGCAAATTATTGAAGATGAATGTGAATTTGAGATAGGTGCCCTAATTGAAGGGAAAAGAAGATTTGAATTTGGGAGAGAAAAAAGCTATAAATAAGAGTGTTGTGCTCTTCATGGATATCTATTGTTGCTTATCATACTGTTATGCTACTGAAATGCTTTCAGAGCTTGCTTCGAGGAATGCATACCTCCTAGTTCTTTCTCTTGGTTTCGTGCTTGAAAGATAGCACCTAGCTGAGTTTCCAGAGACTACTTCTCATCCAGACTAGCAAATAGAGCATCAAGGTTGAAGATTTTAGAGATTTGTCAGTTTTGCATTTGCTGGTTAGGGTTTTGCTGAAATAGAAATCTGGTCATAAGTCCATGCACGATTTTTTGGTGGTTTTGGGTATTGGCCCTATGCTTTAGTCTACCTTGGGCGCCCCTCCTTGCAAGCTTTCAGATTTTTTAGAGGTGTCTCGGATTTTATCTTGCTAGTAGAACATTTTTGGAGGTCGTACCTTCTTTGAGGTTGCATTGGAAAGCGTGCATAAATAAATCACTGCTATTTGAAGGAGTTTCTTGGCTTGGTCTTGGTCGTTCAACTCCTAGCTCTCATTTGCATTCAGTTCCACATCATTCGTAGGTGTTTTGACGAAGTTATGAGCATTTTGGTGATTCTAGGGCTTGCTGGTATGAATTTTCTGATTGCTACAATTTTATATCAGACCTGATATTTTAGTCCCTTTTGCTATATTTCATATGTTGGATAGCTTGTACTTGTTTGGAGTTCATTTCCTAACATTTTGGAGATCATTGGTTATCTATATTTCATTGTATTTGTAGATTGTTCATTATATTGTAACGTTGAATCAATAGTACTGATCAACTCTTTTACTTTCTGCACTTTACATTTTGTATTCCCACTTTAGTGGAAGAAGATGGCTATGCCGCCTAGTTTACTTTCAGTTTAATCACTTCATTCCCACGGTTGTCGATGAGACTGGCCCTTGCTTAGTCTACATTGTATTTGCTTTCTGTTTCTCCACCATATGAAAGCGCCTTTCCCACTTCGGGTTAGGAATGCACATGCTTGGCGTTGAGATTGTTTTACTTGCATAGCATCATTGTTAATAGAATCTCCGCCATATGGTAGCGCCTTTCCCACCTCGGGTTAGGAGTGCACATGCTTGGCGTTGAGTTTACTTTCCAGTACTGCATTCTTTACTAGTGATACTCCGCCATATGGTAGCTTCTTACCTAGCTTGGGTCGGAAAGCACATTCTTGCGTTGAGGCTCTTTCCTCCAGTTGTTGGTTTTGATTTGAGCTAATCCTAACGTGTACTTTGGTGCTGTTGTGATCATCTCAAAGTTTGGAAAAAATTGGGTCGGCTCATTACACCTTCCAACAACTTGTCAAACCCTAACCTTCTTGTTGCTAGCTAGAGTTTTTACCTTTTTGAAAATTTTATTTATTTTTAATTGGGTGGAATGGATAGCCCTATCCATGGCATTGAGCCAAAGGAGGTTGATTATTTGTGCATTTTTGATACCATCTAGTGCAAAAAAGGGTTTAGGGAATTTATCCTCCAAACGATAAAAGTAAAAAAATCAAATCTTGGGTTGTATATTTTATTATTTTTTGATGCTAGGCCTTGAAGTAATAATTTTACGTTATTTTCATTGACATGGTTTGCAATTTGTATCCAATGACATATATGAATGGAAGTTGAAGCCAAAGCATTGGCAATAGCGATGATTTAGAAGCATGGTGTCCTTGCTTGGAATTAGGTATTTGCAATTGTTGTGGATTGAAGACGAGTAGAGGCATCAATTGCCTTAAATACCATCTTGTACTGATTGATGATTGCAATGTCAAATTGTATTCAAATATTGAGTTAGATTTTGGATGAGACATGAAAAAAGGAGGAAGAAGAAGACAAATACAAACATTTCAATAATGATGAATTGTAACATGGCACAAGAATCAGAGACAAAACTAGACACAAATTTTAGGCTCCTCTCATTGCATCACGTCATTTCATCAAGCTCTACTTGAATGTAGTCATGGGGACTTTTTGTTCTATGAAGCACACTAGGTTTATGACCTTTGCTTGAAGGTATAGGTTGGAACAAGGAGAAGTGTGATGAAGCAAACATAGCTTGTGTTAAATTTTGGTACTACAATAATCTTTTGTTCAATGTCGTGAGAAGCTTGTATTGGGAAAAGTTGGCCACAAGGTTGACTATTGCAAGGGAAAGAGTTCAAGATGCCTATCCACATGACTTAAGTGGGTCATTGCAATAAAAAATATCAACATTCAATAGTTAAAGATATTTTCAACCCATGCTCCACAATAACTATTGTTGTTAATGGCCCACTTGAGTGAATAAGAAGAGAATTTGTGAAGACAATATAGAGAAACTCTAATAATTGAATTATGCAAAGGGAAAAATAAGGTACATGGAGTAGGTGCAAAAAAGATAGAGAGTTCAAGTTTTTGAAGGAATCTATTAAGTGAGTCAGATGCACCAATTCCCTCCTTTTGATTGCCTAAGATAAGTAAAATGGATCATAAGTTGTACTTGTGAAGAAAATAAAAATAGATAAATTTGGTTGGCCAAGGCCACTGTGTCCCTTTCTTCGTCTAGCCATCCAAAGAAATTACTTGCTAAAGTTGCCCAGTGCACATGACTTAAGTGGGCCATTTCTCACAATAGAAAGTTCTAGGAAAAAGGAACCCTAGAACAAAATATTAAAAGTACATAAGACAAAATAAAGCATTGTGCCACTAACAAATAGCAATGAATGACAAACAAGAACTCCCAAAGCATGTGCTAGTGAAGACTAGAAGGAAATATCATCACATATGCTTGTTTGCAATTGAAATGGAGTTGTCTAAACCATCATTAGTCATTGTGAGAGATAATGCTTGCCTAAGAGTATCCAAGGTTAGAAGGTCATATTGGGTTAGCCTTGGAGGAATCAAAATGCTTCCTCTAGAAACTCCCCTAACATCTAAGGCCAGTGTAATTCCTATAGTAGAAAAGTAGCTTGCAATATTAATTTGCCCCTATGGGCTAGGGGGTTGCCAATAAGTAGTAAAGCCATGTTGTTAGAGTGGGGCCGAGCCATGCTGATAGGAATGAGTAGAGTCATGATGCCAAGAGAGAGTAGGTTGGGAGATCTAAGAAATCTATGTAGTAATGGTGTATTGAGAGAAGTACCACCTCATTAATCTATCAACTTTGATGTATGAAGTACCTATATCCAAAGGTTGTTTTTGTTCCCTATTGCTTGGGTGGGTTGGAAAAGAGAGGTGGTCGACATGGGGGCTCTAGAGCCTCTAGATTGCTCATTTGTAGGGATATGTATTGAAGGGTGACAACCTATGAAATAAAAGAGTTAGGCACCATTGGTTTGAATATTTGAAGAAAGTAGATAGATAATTGCTTGAGTCACTATAGAAGCTATAAAATCTTTTTGGAATCTCATAGTAAATGGGGCATTAAAAAATGAAGTGTTCCTTAATCTCCATCTCTTGGAGAGAGCAAAGATGACAGTCTTGTCTTAACAGAGGATGTCGTGATTAGTTACAACCTGTAACATGTGAGAGCACACTTTCAATTGGCTAAGGGGAAACCTCAAACCATGGGACTAGTGAGGTAACGGATGGTGAGCGTGTTGAATAAAACCATCCATCATTTGTAAGAAATGCTTGGGGTGGAAAGCCAATATGTGGTTGAATGGATCAAGGGGAAGGCCTAGATGGTTTGAATATTCTATGTCATGTCTAGTAGTTCAAGGGATGCCCTTTGTGCAAAGGAGTTAGGAGGGGGCATGTATGGAGTACATGAAAGGGGGTAGCCTATCAATAGAGATGCAAATAGAAAGAAGCAACCTGGTCCCCAAGTACCAACAATGCTAACACCTAGTAGGGATCAAAGAAGCAATGGGGACAAGTGAAGCCATCCTCTTATAGGTACAAAGTACTAAAAACAGATATCTCTCATGACTTGAAGTTGAGGTCCAATGTATTAGAGTCTATGGATATAAAAAGTAAGCTTGTAGATAGTTTGAAGGCGTAGTAGCTATTGGAAAATTCACTTTGCACAATGCATTGAGGAACTGTCCATTTGTAATGGATCATGTGTTGCAACATGAGATTTTGAACCCTCTCAATACATGTCCATTCAATGGCCCCAAGCTAAGTCCCCTAACCTTTGAACCTATAAAAAAATAGGCATGATGATTTTTTTGAAAATGGTACACTTTGGGAGGGATGCCCTTGAAATGGATCTAAAAACACTAATGTTCCAAAAAGAGAGGCATACCCCTTGCAAAGGTGCAAGAGGCATACTTCATACTAAAGGATGGACCAAAAAATTGAATCCCTGTAATGAGTCAACCAATTTTTTTTTTTAAGTTTTTCAATGATCAAGCCAATACAAGCAGCACCCATTAAGGTTAGCCCAAAACCAAACACTGCTGAAAAGTAACTCTTCGCCAAGAATGCACACTCAATCTCAAGATGAGAATGGTGTTGTCATATGGCGTTGAGGATCGTCAGTACTCGAAATGAAGAACAATGCTGAAAGTAACCCAACCCAAGAATGTGCACCAAGACCCGATGTGGGTGAGGTGCTAGTATATGGCGCTAGGGGTCTTATGAATTTGTTGATGGCTTAGCCGATCAGCAGAATGATGATTATAATGCAAGTAGAAGAAGTAAATGGGCAGCTTGCCGACCCCTCCCACTTTTCAACAGGCAATACAAAACGAAAGAGTAAAGAAAGATTGAACAAGGCCAGTCTCTTCCACAAACGTGGGAATTACAATAGATTGAGGAAAGACCAGTCTCTTCCACAAATGTGGGAAATAGGAAATTGCAAGAAATAAAGATGTCTGAACAATACTACTGTAATAGCCTTACAATGAGATATTTTTCCTGCAAATAACACTATATTAGTGAAGTCTTGTTGCAAATATGAAATATGTCTCTCCAAACACCCAAAATGACTCTTCCTTCAAAACCCAACTTAAATGACAAATTTCTAAAATCTGATATGACAGATCAACAATTAGAAAATGCAGACCAGCAACTATGAAACTCAAATAAATGCTCATAACTCACTCCAAACTACACCAAATGACATGAAACCAAATGCAACAGACTCCTAGAGTGATGGCAACCAAGATAGAACTGAGAAACTGCAACAAACTGATGTTATTTATTTTTTTAAAGATTTCTACGACTTCCTAGGCAAGAAGTGCGACCTAGGGAGAAGTCGACCAACAAGATAAAATAGATGACACAACCAAAAAATCTGCATCTTAGAGAATAGGGGCGCCTGGAGCCTAGAAGAAGGATGAGCCAATACCCAAAAGCATGAAAAATTCGTACAATAACTTATGATCAAAAACCACTTTCAGCACTTCCCAAACCAGCAACCTGCAAAACTGATAAAAACATCAAAACTCCTTCTATGATGCTCAATCTGCACTCTTTGAATGAGAATCAGTCTTTGGAAACTCAGCTAGGTACTATCTTTCAAGCACGAAGATTGAAGAAGAAACTAGGAGGATTGCATTCCTCAAAGCAAGCTCTGAAAGCATTTCAACAGCATAACAGTATAATAAGCAACAATAGATACCCAAATGAAGGTCAAGTCTCTTATTTATAACTTTCATCCTCAATTAGGGCTCCCAACTGAAATTCACATTCAAATCCAAATTCACCTTTCAATCTTCATTTGCATTTCATTTATTCCCTCTTCTCCAGTCGTCCAAATATAAGAGGGAGATAATACTTTATTAAAATGCAAAATATCTCATAAAGTAGACGTCCAAACATTTAAGTGAAATGACTTTACAACTTGCAAATATTTTCTCCAAGCTAGGTGTCCCTTTTACTTTAGCCAAAAATTCCACTTCATTAAAATATTACTTGCAACTTAAATATTCCCTTTATAAGTCATCCCTTTTAGCCTAGGAGATAATTTCGCTTAAAATAATATTCTCATCAAATATCAAACTTGCCAAAATAATCACCTCAAATGTTGGAGACCAAACCAAATAAACTGACCTGCCAAAAATAACTCCAAGAATGCTGGAATGACCAATTGCTCAAGTTGACTTGCCAAAAATAGCCATTGCACTGAATTGCTGAACTACTGCTAAAAATAGCACTGCCAAAAATAGTACTTACTAAAAATAGCATACTGCTAAAAATAGTAAGTTGTTCCAAACTCATTTTTTCCACATTCTGAGTAGCTGTCTCAACTTATTAAAAATAGTAAGTTTGGGAAAAGTTCTTTGATTTAGTTGCATGTCACACCATTGCGAAGCTCTCTGAAAACCCAGAAGGAATCCAGAATCGAAACTGAAAAACTCCAACATGCAAGCCTCCAAAAGCAACCAAGAATGCAAGTCAATACCCTGTCATGCATGTTACCTCATCACGAAGCTCTCCAAAAACCCAGAAAGCTCCACCAGACATGCGTTAGAAACTTTCACATGCAAGACCTCAAAACCTCCTCTAAAAGTGGAAACCCTAATTTCAACTTTTGATTGGCCTACGGGCTTCCAGAAATAGGCTATCGGACACAAAAGAGCGTATGGCTAAAACGGGGACATTACAACCCCTGAGTGTGTGTAGGTCAATGTGATCTCTAGAAGTTCCCCTTTGTAAAAATTTAGAATCTAGAGAGAGTGCTTGGAAATATGAAATCATGACCATAGTTTTATCAAGGTTGACCACAAGTTGTTGAAGTTCATAGAAATGAACAAAGGTGTCAACTCATCATTGTAAGCCCTCAAAAGAGTGTAATAGGACCACATCATCAATTAAAAATAAGAAGCTATAAACACCTCATGTAAAATAAAACTGCCATTTAAATGGGAATGTTTCCAAAGAAATTCCTTTAACTCATCAATGCAAATGTTGAATAGGGTCAGTGAGAGAGGACAACTTGCTTGATCCAAGTGGTGCTTTGTTGAATAGGCTCCACCCCACCCTGTACTACCCCGTTAATTATTTTGGGGAAAAACCTCAATTGCCAAAGCCGCTAAAATTTAACATCAAAGTATGATTAGGCTCCACAAACTAATAGGCACCACATAGTTTGTGACTAACTTCATCATTGTGCATAACATTTATGGTTTGTTGACACCTTTGAAGCATATGTTTCTGATCATATGATTGGTGGAATATTATTATTCAAAGTAGACATATGGAGATAGGGTTGCAAAGAAATTTTTTGGTGATTTCTTCACAAAGGACGCTAATGACATCATCAAGGTAACTTCAAACTTATATTTAATATTGAAATTATATCTTTTTTAAGTTTACTTTTTTCTAAATTCTAATAATGAGATTTCTTTCAAAATTTTGTTGCAACTTAATATTGTTTGTATGTGTAATGTTGCTAATTGAGGTTTTGTGCTTGGTGGATGGGGAACGAAATCGAATGGGATACTTGTATGAGGCCATGGACAACACCAAGGACGCCATCCAAAAGTTTTACAAGGGAGGTGACGAAAATTCAAATCCATTTGAAACATTATTGATCAAAGGCTAAAGTTATTAGGTTCTTTGGAAAAAGCCTATGTATTGGATATTTTTGGTTTGAGTTCTAGTTCTAGGCTAAGATGGCCTAAGGTTTGCCTAGGGTTTGGACTTGGGCGGAACCATAGGCACCTACACGAATTTTCATGGATTTTATTACTTTTTTAAATTAAAAAGAAAACATTTTAACAACCCTTGATGAATCCTAGGGCATCTTTGTAAAGATTTACCCTAATTTGAGGATAAATTTTTTTCGGGTTTCACCTTCTAAACAGTTCAGGCATTTCATCAAATAGTTACCTATCTGTTATTATGAGTTTATAATCAATGTGTCTCCACCAGAATAAACAATGCTTCAATGATCAATTACCAATGTGTTTTATCCCACAAAGTGAAGTGCATAATGACATATAAATGCAATGACTCACACAGTCAACATGTATTCTCATATATTTAGGTATTTCCAACTGATATACCCAACACATAAGTATGCTGCTACCAAGGATTACAGATTCAATGTATCAAATTAATAGTAACCTAACCTTAATAATGTGGCCTTGCCTGATACATTCTTCAGACTTCCTTAACAGCATGACTCCGTTTGACAAATAATAGTTGATCTTGTGAATTTTTTAATGAACAGATTATATGCACAGAAACTTAAAACAAATCAGACAAAATAACACAGCAGATACCCTGGGAAAACCCTCCTCTTTGAGGGAGAAAAACCCAGCAACAAAGATCTCTCTTATATTTATGAACAAAGGCAACAATTCTCTTTACAATGAGGCCTAACTCAGGGCCAGAATTCTGTACTTCTTGATGATACAAAGAACAGAAAATGAACTGTACTTCTGACAAGATGAATCTGCACTTTAATAATATTCGCAACTTGCACTTGAACAGGTTCGCACTTGCCTCTTGATAAATTCGCACTTCTGCTCTCTTAATAAATTCGCACTTCTGCTCTCTTCATCAATTCGCACTTGGAAGAATGAATCGGACTTGCTTGAATGTATATAGAATGGAGGAAGCGAACCTTGTATATATACAAGTGAGAGAGGTCGCACCTCTTCAAGTTACGAGGTCGGCCAAGATACAAAATAATTTCAATGAATATAATTTACAAAGAAGGTCGGCCCAGAATAAGAATTATATTATTTACAGAGAGATGCGCCCATACTCATTTATTTTCTCATATAAATAAATAGCCAATAGGCTACATTTATTTATGACTTTACTCGAGGCCGGAAGGATGAACCCGAAGCTGCTCAATATCATTAATAGATCTTGTATGGATTACGATGGCCTTAGTTTTGGCTACAGTGGTGCGCACACACACACAAACACACACACACACATATATATATATCCTCCAATGCCTAGTTTCCAAGGGTCCAATCTCAGCAATAGGAGTATTTGGCGACTCCCAAAGAAGCAGTGTTCCCAAAGTAGTGATCTAAACAACTTCAAACCTTTGAGTTTAAGTAATATGAATTGCTTGGATTGCCCGACAACTAATCATATGAAGACCCAAAAGTAATATAAATGAATGTAATATTCAGCGCTCCCTTTGGCTTAGTCCACATCACCCGATTCAAGCCTCAAGTAATTCGATATCTTTTAATTTCCTCATATCATTTGTTACATCTGAAGCCAAACGATTATTTTTGAAATATTAAACTCCAATATATTCTGCCTCAAGAAGATAAAGTGATGAAGTGCGGGTTAATTATTTTGCATTGAATATCTAAAGACCCGATACTTCCAAGTAGATATCTTATTAACATCTACACAACTCAATGATATTTCGCGGCCAAGAATTTGAAACTATAGTTTAAAAGAGATCTTTAAAGACAAGAGACTACCCCTAACACGCGTCCCTGCCAAACTGTTCTCATTACCATGAGAGCATTCTCTTAATAAATTACCGCTAACAATCATCATGCACCTTTAACACGTATCAATGTATATGTGTGTTGTCATTCATTTTAACGCCTAGTTGTGGCAATTCCTCAATTAACAATAATAATAGAATTCGATTACCTCTGATACAAGTTCACCATATTCTTTTCTCCCGACTCTGCAAATGTCACTGCTACGGCGCCACTAACACTACAACTATCTCCACATTGACCTAGCAAATATTCTCAGCCTTTAATTAATCTCCGAGATGGGATTATATTCATCGAACTATAACAAACGACTCATGTAGAAAGAATCCTGTGCCTTGATAAGTCTTCACCAAATAGGCTCTACACCAAAGCACAAGTATCTGTAGTTTCTTTGAAATGGTGTCCACGATTCATTATATGCAGTGGTGGCATAGATAGATACAAATGATCCCCTTCCTATAATATTCCTCTTGTCCAGATTAACCGAGCCATCTTTATGAGGAAACCCTTTTGTAATTTATGCTGAAACTCCTGTTATTGTTAATCCTAGGCAACTCCTTAATCTTGGAACTTGTTGAATGTCATCACTCCATGAAATGTTACGCATCAGCGGCTCCTCCAAAGACGTTTTTTTAATAAAGACTTCAAATTGACAAATCGTCTCATATTCCCTTATCGCATAACCCATGATACAAACAATAGGAATAATATTATTTCAATCCCACCAAGAAATTAATAAGATACAAAATATCGGTACTATAAATTGTTATTTCTTGAACTACTGGAGCCATAAATATATATGCATAATATGAGCTCTGTCTCCTGAAACTTCCAACATATTATGCTCAGCCGGATTATTAAGCTCCAAGACTCTTCCCTTAGCAATTCAAAATTTTCATCTCAGGGGCACCATTGAATATAATCTGACAATAACAATTATAATACTATATTCTTGTGAGATCAATTATATATATCTTAAAATACAACCACAAATTTCTTCTAGTTACACAACACAAAAACAGAATTATCATTCAAACTCCATTACACTTCCTCTGCAAAATAGCACTGAATTGATAGGAACAATTTGTTCAATATTAAATCTTTGAAAAGTCTTCAAATAAAGCTTCATAATTACATTATTTTTACCATTTTACGCACAAGCACAGTCCCTGAAATAGGACTGTCAGCCACCACCCTGAGTGTATCTCCAACACCGAAGATGATATTCTTTGTGAGAAGAGAATTTTGTTCTCACAAAGTCCTGGAAAATATCCAGCCAAATCCTGTTACCAAAATTCCCAAAATCCAACCCCCTTTGCAATGAGCTCTCTCAATCTTTTATTCCCTTCCCAAACTATAACTCCTCTGCCTTCTTGATTTCTCTGTTTTTTTTTTTTAATTTCACCTTAAATTTAATTCTTTTGGAGAACTCATAAAAAGTAACTCAGTTAATTAATTTAACTTTTCCCACTTAAGTTACTATTGCTTTATTTAAATAATTAATTTAAGTTGTCTTTTAAATTTAGCCTTTTCGACAACATTAAATTAATTATTTAAGCACAATGCGGACATATAAAATTTGGGGACATTACAATCTGGCAAGGAAGAGAAAAGAAAAGCCTATTTTTTTTTTTTAAAATGTTCTTGTCATGTTTCGACAATAATCTCCCATCTATTTGGTTCATATGTTGTTTGCTCCAATGGTTAGTGTAGTTGCCTAGCTACCATGTTTACCATACTGGAGCAAATTTACCTTGATGTGGGTTGCTCCCCTCCTCATTGTCTCAACTTGACTTGCAAAGAATTGAAATAAAGAGTGTGTGGGGGCATATATGCATACATGCCTTTTGACATTCGATGGTTGATGGTATTATTTATAGTATTATGCATATGCTGTATTTATAATATTATTTATAGTATTATGTCTATTTTGTATTATTTATAGATGATAGCCTATAGATTATAAATTTTTATATTATAAGTATATTTATTACTATTTGTTATATTTCATTTAATATAAATGAAAATTAAATATAATATGATATTATAAAATTTACATGTATTCTAAAAAATATATTATTTTAGTATATTTTTAATATAATATTATCTGTGTTACACGGGGACGCGTCCCCTGCCCCAAAACCCCCTGTACCCGTCCCCATCCGTCCCGGGGACGGGGGGACGCATCGGGGACAGTCCCTGGCCGTCCCCAAAATTGAGAAATTAATAGGAAACGGCAGGGGACGTTTCCTGTCGTCTGGGAACGTTCCCCCGTCCCCGGGGACGGCAGGGGACGTTGGGAACGTCCCATCGCTGTCCCCGGGGACGGCTTGCTGTCCCTTGTGCATATGAACATAAAAATCACATTTTTCTTTTTAAAAAACGTTTTATAACTGCGTTTGGCTTGTCTTCACCTATTAATCTTTTTAAAGGCAATTTTTAAAGTGGCAGCATTTAGCCATAAAAGAAATCAAGCATCTAAACTCAATGTCATATAAAAATTGCCTTTTAGGAAAGCATCAAGTTGCCAAACAAATTCTACAGAACAAAAAATGACTTCTGTAAAATTTTCCAGGAAAAAATAGAAATTAACATCCACTGCATTTAGCTATGAAGTATTGATCTCAATATTATAATTTTTTATGAGTTAATTTGAATATAACCATAAAATCGATACTTGTTATTGCTAATGTTAGTTTTTAGTGTTTATTATTGGTTTGCAGGCCTAAATCAAGGAACATCCCAAAAGGGGACATTTCAATCTTCCTTTTAACTCTTCCATAGAATCTCTTCTATGAGTGCATAGGCTATGATTTTCCAGAGGTCCATATTTGCAGTTTGATCGATCCCATAGGATGTTCCGTTTCAGAAAGAAGTATGTTTTTACTTATTTGCAAACAATGTCCAGGTTTTTTGGAGTTTCACTTTGGATTGGAGCAATTTCAAGTCTCCTATAGAACATTTTGTATGGAATATCATTTTAAAAACCAAAATAGTTGAATTTTTCAAGCTTTGTGGAGAAAACTGCGTAACAATATTTCCTTTGATGTTTCAGATCACACAGCCTGAAAAATTCACATACATCAACCATAAAAATCTAGTACTGCTAATTACCAAAATAGTTGATAAATCTATTTGTAGTTTACAACTTTTGGGTCTCTGTGATAACAAGTATCTCTGCCTCTGGCTTTATAGCTGAGTAACATAGTGCCTTTTTGTTAGCTTACCATAAAAATTAGAAATTGTTCTAATATATCTTAACTCCAATCATGTATTCTCACAAAGAATGCCTTCAATTTCAACTCGATCTAATCAGTCTTCAACATTCCAGTTATAATAAAACCCCATTCAAGACCAATATTAAATTGATTATGGACCAAAGAGATCCAAATATCAAGGGTATACATGCTTCAAAAAACAATGAAAATATCAACCATGGGCATAAAACATTCGAGCCATAAAGTAATGGCATTGCTAACCTTTGACAACACATCGCCATAGCTCCATCTGTTCTGACTGGGACATGTTCATGACATTCTTTATATTTCCATTTATTATGTAGGATGCCTGGACAGTGGACTCACATTTTGGAATGATAAATACTTGGAATTAGAATGTAAATCTCACCAATTTAGAAAAACAATTCATCAGTAAATATTATGTTTAAAGTGGCAGCATTTAGCCATAAAAGAAATCAAGCATCTAAACTCAATGTCATATAAAAATTGCCTTTTAGGAAAGCATCAAGTTGCCAAACAAATTCTATAGAGTAAAAAATGACTTCTATAAAATCAAGTTGCTACTACTCTCGCGATTTATTATATTGGTGTGAGCAATTATTAATTTATTGACATATATATCTCTCTTTCCCTCTCTCTGTGTATAATATAATAATATATTAATATATTTTGAAAAAATCATATATATATATATATGTATTTTGTATGTCGCCGTCCCCTACCGTCCCCTAAAAATGGGCCCCTAGGAAACGTCCCGGAAACACGTCCCCAACCGTCCCCCCGTCCCCGTCCCCAAAAGGACCTGGAACATAGAATATTATATGATAAAATTATAAATTTTTATGTGTATATATAGCCATACCTAAACCCAAACCTAGGAAAATATTTTTGCTTGTAAGGAACACATACCTTTAGCCTATTACGAAAATTGAGCACATAAAGAATAACAAGATATCCATTAATTAAACAAGAAGAAAAAGCTTTTTCATATAAGATTACAATGAAAGTGACAAACCACATGACTAATGTGGGATAAATAAAAGAACATTATAAAATGAAATAAAATATAAAGTCAAAATTAATTTATTCAAGCCTACAACTAATAATTAATTGACTATTACTAAATAGTAAATAACAATTACTTTAACACCCTCCCTTAATGCTCAATCTACTAACTACATCAAGCTTATCCCAAAATTTAACAAATTTGTTAAGACCCAAAGACATGGTAAGAATGTCTACAATTTGATCCTCTGTTGGACAGTATAGCAATATAACGGATCCATCTTCTACAAGTTGCCAAATGAAGTGACAATGTATTGCTATTTTCACATGTTTGGTACACTCATGGAAGGTTGGATTTTTGACAAGTTTGAGCATCCATTGATTGTTACAAAATAGGGATGTAGACTTAGTTTGTGGCATCTTCATGTTTAAAAGCATCCTTTTGAGCCACGTAGACTTAGTTTGTGGCATCGTCATGTTTGAAAGCATCCTTTTGAGCCAAATAGCCTCACATGCTACTTTCATTGCTCCTTGATATTCTACTTTAGTTGAGGAAAGAGCTATTGCATGTTGTTTCTTTCTAGTCCATGTGACTACACTTGTGCCAAGGCTGAGAACATATCCAAAAGTGGGTTTTTTGTCATCTATAGAACTTGCCGAATCTAAATCTATAAATACACTCAGCCTAGTGTTGTTTCTTTTGTTGTACATAATGCCAAAGTCAAGTGTCCCTTTCACATATCTCAACACCCTCTTTACTACAGTCCAATTTTCTATTTTGGTGCTATTGAGAATTTGGAAATGAAACTCACAACATAGCTCGAATCAAGCCTAGTGGCTATTAGTTATATTAGCTCCCCACTAGTTGCTTGTAGGTTGACCCATTAACTATCCTAGATTCAATTTTGGTTGGAAGCTTCAGCCCTTTATCCATAGGTGTAGAGATTTTGTAATCTGTCATTTTGTTTGTCGAGAAAATTCCTAACATATTTGGATTGTGAGACAAAAATGCTTCTACCTATTTGCTAAAATTCTACACCTAGGTAGTAATGTAAGAGGTCTAGAATTAGATCAATCATGTCAAAAGCTTTACTCATATTAGATTTGATTTGTTCAATAGCATTTGCCTCACTACTTGAATAATGACGTCATCTACATATATGTCCAGTAGAATGAGATTGTTCCCAATGGTTTTGATGTATAGATTGGAATTTGAAGGACTCCATTGCAATCTTCATTCAACCAAATACCTATCAATTTTGATGTACCATCTAAGTGCTTACATCAGGGCATATAGAACTCTCTTTAGTCAACATACAAGATGCTCCTTCCTTGTAACCTGTAAATCTTGTGGTTGATACATGTACATTTCTTCCTCCAAATCCATTGAAGAAGCACTCTTTACCTCCATTTGATGGATTGTCCAGCCAAACTAAGCAACCATTGCTAGGACTAATTGAATAGTGCTCATCTTTGTCGTAGGAGCAAAGGTCTCCTTATAATCAAATGCCCTCTTTTTGTGAGAACTTTTTTGCAACCAATTGAGCTTTGTACTTATCTATTGTACCTTTTAACGTGTACTTGACCTTGTACACCCATATTTGCAACCAATGGGTTTCTTCCTTGATGGAAGATCTATGAGGCCCCAAGTCTTTTTTTCATAAGATTCTCATGTTCAGCTGCCATGGCCTTTTCCCATCTAAGGTTTTTCTTTTGCCTCCTCAAACATGTGTGGCTCATAAACTCCTTGAATATTAGCCATAAGAGCACAATTGATTGTGTTCCTCTTGCTCTTGCCTCTTGATGATTGTCCTTGATCATTTTACTAATTTGAAATCTCCAATGGTGCTTTGCCACCACTTTGGTCTCTTTTCTGGATCCTCTTCATCCAAATCAATGTTGCCACCTTGACGTGGGCTACTATACCTATGTTGTTTGAATGCTGATTCAAGTTGTCATCAATAGATTTACAAACTATTACCCACTTGGGAGACTCCTCATGGTCATAATCCTCCCCCTTCAGGCCTTTAGGTAGAGCTACTTGAAGTTGAACACTTGAATCCTTTGTCATAGTAGGTTGTTCTTCATTAATTTTGAACTCTAGAGAAGTTTGGAAATGTCCAATTTCTTCATCAATGATGACATCTTGGTTGAAGGTTAGTTGGTTAGTGTCAATGTCAACCTACTTGTAAGCCTTATGAGTGTTGCTATACTCAGTAATCATTAATTTTTTACTCTTGAAATCTAACTTGGTTCTCGTTTCATTTGGAGTCCAAGCATAGGTAGTGGAACCAAAGATCTTAAGATGACTTACTTTGGGCTTCCTCCTAGACCATGCTTCCTCTAGGGTATTTTGTTTCACCACCCATGTTGGAGATCTATTTTGCAGATATATTGCTATATATATTGCCTCAACACAAAACCTCTTGGGAACACTCTTGTTACCATCATATGTTGGGCCATCTTTGTGAGGGTGTGGTTTCGCCTCTCAACCACTCCATTATGTTGTGGAGTCCAGGGTTTAG
Organism: Sequoia sempervirens; assembly: GCA_007258455.2. Taxonomy (NCBI): domain Eukaryota; kingdom Viridiplantae; phylum Streptophyta; class Pinopsida; order Cupressales; family Cupressaceae; genus Sequoia; species Sequoia sempervirens. The sequence continues at coordinate 11,945 of VDFB02275303.1, read as the reverse complement.
TGAACTATATTTTGATTTTGTGTTAGTACAAAAGTTGTTGAATTCTTTTGAACAAAATTCTCCTCCATTATCATATTTTAGGATTGTTATATAACAACTTGACTCTTTTTCTACTAATGTTTGAACATTTGAATTGCATAAAAAACATCTAATTTTAATTTCAAAAAATACACCACATTTTCCTACTAAAATCATCAACAAATAGAAAAAAAAAACCTGGCACTAGTGAAGAAAGCCATGTTCATTGGTCCACAAACAACTGCATGTACTAGCTATAGGACTCTCTTGGCTTTCCAAGCTTGTTTCTTATTAAATGTAGGTTTGTGCTACTTCTTTGCCTACAAGCTCCACAAGCACACTGATTCTATTGTTGAATGTTGGCAAGTCCATCCACCAAATTCTCTTGGGCCAATTGAGAGAGATAGGATAAATTAAGGTGCCCAAATTGCTCATGCCAAAGTGTGTCGATATTTGATGCACTCTTGGCTACCAATGCATGCTCCTTGACCTGTCTAGTGTCAACTAGTCTATGCAAACCATGATCTTCCACACCAAGAGCAATAGTCTTCTTGGTCTCTTTGTCAACTATGTAGCATTTTTGGGTGCTAAAGATGACATCTAAATGGGGGCAGTGTGCCATAATTTGACTTACTAAGAGTAGCTTAAGCTCATTCTAAGCACATAGTACATATTAAGAAAAAATAACATATTCCTTCTAGAGGATATCTACACATTTTCTTTGCCAACCATTGTGTACTCTCCACTTGTGAATATCATTGAATCATTGCAAGCTTTGTATTGCATGAACTAGCCTTGCCTGCTCTTGAATTTATGTACCATGTAGATGACTTGGATTGATACACTAGTCTTTTGGCCATGAAAGTATAGAGGGCTGACTCCTTTGAATGGTCTGTAGTATGAGCCTTCTATTGAGGCCCTCACTAGTTGGATTTTTGATCGACCAAAGTTTTTTGAAGTGCTTCTTCATATAACCCAACTTACCATAATAATAACATGTGATGTTCTTCAAATTCTTAGTTGCATGCTCGTTGTTGCCCGGTCCTTTCATTTGGGACCATTTTCCTTTGCCTTTATTTTTGGCTACAAACGTGTGTTCTACACCTTTCGTCTCATTGCTACACCGAACTATTTATTCCATCTGTTCTATTGTAAGAGCTTATTGTACATCTCTATAAGCTTTAGATCAACATTTGTAGAGGTGATATTGAGTAAATGCTCTTGCAATGAAGCTTTCTCATGCATCGTGATAAAAGATATTCTTCAGGAAGAAGGCTCTATCCTTGTCTAAAGTCTCATGCAAATCTTGTAAATCCTTCCAAATTTTAGTTAAAGTCATCCTTGTTTGGACTTTAGGAAACATTTCATCTATCCTAGATAACTTTTATCAACACTACTTCATGTTCAAGTTCATCAAATTTATCCTAGTCTTTACCCACAGTGGCCAGATGATAATCTTTTCCAAAATTTGCAAGGCATTTGTACTCGAAAATAGTTAACATATGTTGGTTCCACAAATTATAATTTTTACTAGAGAATCTTTGATAGCCTTCCGACGCGATATTGGGTAACAAGGCCATTTGTACTATTCATCTCTCCCTCAACTTGCAAATGCCTTCTTGATGTGACATTGCAGTCTCTTTCCATGGATTGCATCAAATATTTGTGTGCCCAACAAAGGAAAAAATCTGCAAAAATAATGTAGAAATCCCAGCCCGCAGCAGAAAACCTTGCAAAAACCCTAGCTATAGTAGAAAATCCTATAGAAATCCTAGTTGAAGATGAAACCCGTCGCAACAACTTGATAAAAATGATATGAATTTTTGTACCCTAGTCGCAGCTGCCCAAAAAGTCTGCAATAACCTTTGCTTTTCACAAAAAAAATTAAAAAAAAATCACATTTCATGCAAAAAAATAGGGCACAATTTTTTGAAAGAAAAAACCCATGTTCACAAAAAATTGCGATTTTTTATGAAAAAAAACCCCATAATTTCGTGTAGAAAAGGTTGCAAATTTTCAAAATATCTCACATCAATTAGATAAAAAATAGTGCCCAATTTTGTTGGAAAAGAACCTCGATTTTACAAAGAAAAAATCTGTGATTTCCTGTAAAAAGTTTGTGATTTTCAGCTCCAAAATTTGTTGTGATTTACTCTATCTGAGCCCATGAATCCCAAAAAATGATGTGATTATGTATAGACATGATTGTTGAACATATGTTGTCATTGATGTCAAAGAATCGCATTGATGTCAAGGGAGTGATGTCAGCAGATTGAGAATTAAATATAATTACTTCTCTCATGTTATGTCTGAGCACTTGAAATCAAGAAGTACTGTGATCAGTTGCAGAATGTTAATGTTATCATCATTGAGAAGAAAACTACTTGTAGCATCATGTATCTATTAAATTTGTTGGAAGCAGTCTGCAAGTGTTTGTAGTAGTATTCTGTGGTTTGCTACTCATGCACTGTATTATACTATCAGAGTGGTTTTGCTCTGCATTCTACCACAATTGAATGCTATGGGTTGTGGTTTGGACCTAAAGTAAAGTTACTCATGATGCATCAGATTCTAGAGTTTTAGAGGTTGAGCTTCAATAGACAAAAAGTTAGAACTAGAAGTAACAAAGTGTTTTCTGTGTCTACTGGTTAACTAAGGATAATGTTTGAGTGTTTGCGCTAGAGAAGGGAAGCGTGAGCTAGTTGGAGGAAGCATGTGAAGATAAAATAGGACCAGCTTAAGATCATTGAAGGAAACACATAACATCATCTATCACTGGCGGTAACACAATTGATTTAGGACCGGGTCGACTACATGTTTCATATCAATTCAAATTAAGGACTACCCTTAGCCGACATGGCTAAGTGCGGCTAGTGTTAAGAAGTTCTTGGCCGACATGAGATATCGTTAATATGTTGGAATGTATATATTTATGACTAGGATTCATTCAATAGTGTGTATGGATGAATGCTATGTAATTAGTACTTCAATGCGAATATTAGTGTGATGTTATGTGAGTTGCATTCCAATCATTGTGTACCACTATCAAAAGATCATATGCTGTGTGAGAGAGTGTGTGAAGGTTGATCAGATCAAGTGCAAGTTGTGTTATCAGCTTGAAGATCCACAAATCATATCTCTGTAATCCGGTAGGACTGGTGTATTGCCTATTGAGTTGGTGCGTAGATCTTTATGTTGGGGATTTGTGTCTCCAGCAGGTCGGTGCTTGCAAATACAATTGGGGATTGGTGTCTCCGGTAGGTTGGTGCCTACTTCATGATTGTAAGTGATTAATTATTTTGTGAGGCTGGATTTGGATAGTAGCTCGAAGCAGCTCTTCTTACCGTGGTTTTTCCCATTTTGGGTTTCCATGTATATCTGGTGTTCTTTGTGTGAATGTGTGCTCCGTGTTGTTTAATGGTTTAGGAAATCAATACTTGCTGCCTTGATGTTTTTGAGGTTTATGTTTGGAGAAGTTACTAATTGTAATTAATGTTGAATTAAAGAGTTTTTGCATATATTGATTCATGCCCCCCCCCCCCCCTTCTCAATATATTGTGTGCCCTTCAATATGTACATGATATATGAATCCTTTTGGCTCTTTACCATGCTATGTTGGCAATTCCTTAATCCATCTCTACTAGCAACAATCGCTAGGTCTTCAATTCCAAGGCTCTAGTTGAGCTCTTATATGATATTATAAAAATTGAGCACACAAAGATTGCCAAGATATTCTTGAATTAAATAAGAAGTGAAAGCTTTCTTATATAGGGTTACAATGAAGGACAACAAACTGCATTATCAATGTGGAATAAATAGAACATTGTAAAAGGAAATAAAACATAAAGTTTATCCTAAAGTAACAATGATTTTATTAAAGCCTACAATTAATAACTCACTCACCATTACTAAATAATAATTTCTTTAACATAACCCCAATTGAGAACTTAGATCAAAGGTGGAACCCTATTTTACATACTCTCTGATTACTCTTTGAGTAGTCGAGTAATCTCCAAAAAAAATTTCATGCTGAGTAATTTCTGCTTTTACTCGCGGGCAGTATGCAGATTGATTTTCTCTTGTCAAATTATCGAGTAATCACAAGTAGCTTGCAAAAAACCCACAAACTTGGCATGTTTGTGTGTGTATAAATATGTCTGTGTGTGTATATGCATGCAAACTTGGCATCCTGTGTATGTTTATAGATATGTATGTGTGCACAGTGCAGTCTTGAGTATACACATACATAATTATCCACACACATTTGCCGAGTATTTACCAAGTATTTGTCGAGTATTTGCCGAGTAAAATTTTTTGGGCTTGCCGAGTACTCTCCGATTCCGAGTATGTAAACTATGGGTGGAACAATCAACTCCACCAACGCATTTATGCCAATGACAAAGTACATAAACCCTAATTTTCTACAAAGAGAACTTGGGGTTGATGGGGAGGTTATGGAGGGTGTTAGTATGCTTGAGAGGACAATGTAGTAGAGAGAAAGGGAGAACCACCCAAGCACCAATTTACTAAAAATCTCAATCCTCACCTCACTTCACTTCAAATCTTTAACATGTGCAATTATGGCTTGCTTACATAGTTGTGAATGTCTTATTTGTAGCAGATTGGTGAGAAGATTGTGGCACGAAACCCACAATCTTCAAAAGCTAGCCCTTCAAAATTTGTCTTGACCTCGTAGTGCTTCTAGATGTGAGCACAATTGGAGCTTATTTGATGTCATTCACATGAAGGTGTAACAAATTGACACAAAAGCATCACAATGACCTTGTCTTTGTTGTCAAAAGAAGAGGAGAGATGTCATAAGATGATTAACTTGAATGACATTGTATCCATATAATGATTGGACTGCCCAAGAAGAGGACCACCTGTTTATAGAAGATGAGATTGCTGATTTTGACAAAATATTTAGTTAATCTCTTCAAACTAAGTACATAATTTACTTAGTTTGAAGAGATTAATTCACTCTTATTTGTTTCTCCATGGGTTATGTCCGCTTAGATCCAAGTCTTACTTTTCTCCAATTGAAGACATGTGAAAAAAGACTTCTTTGATGCCTGAATTGCTCATATTAGTTCATTCCCAATTGAATAACTCCTCAAAATGATTGAAATGGAGAAAACTACATAACAAGAGTGGCATATGCCTTAACCGTTCAAAATTGTGTGTGTGTGGTTGGGTGGGGTGCATGCATGTGCGCCCAGTGTGTGTGTACGCGTGTGTTTGTTTTCAAAATTAACTACCTTGATGTTTCCAAGAGATATGTATGCCTATCTATCTATCTATCCATGTCATCATGTTTTCTATAGATCTTTCATAGCTTAACAATGATTTCCACAAACCTATCTATCCATGTCATCATGTTTTCTATAGACCTTTCATTAGCTTAACAATGATTTCTGCAGACCTATCTATCCATGTCATCATATTTTCTACTGACCTTCATAGCTTAACAATGATTTCTACAGACCTTTCATAGCTTAACAATGATTATAAACAAACAACATAGCTACCATTCCTCACATATTGAGATAAAGAAATTTCTTCAGAAACCAACATTATAATTGTCTTGGTAGACAGTATGTATAATATACTGGTACATGCAAGGTAGGGAACAATACTATAGAAAACCATAGTGAACAAAAGAACTAGTTGTCTGTAGAAATCAGTGTTAAGTTATGAAAGGTCCTTAGAAAACATGATGACATAGATAGATAGATAGATGGGCGTACCTGGGGAAGGACGTATAAAGAACTGGGACCCGTACCAAACCCACACAGGTATGATAGGCAAAACAGGATCCGATAACATAGCTGGCAACTCAAACTTTATCATATTGGCTTTCTCTGTGTCTCTGTGTGTAGGGATCCAGAAAGAATAATGTTTAGAAGTCATCTAGGTCTAATAAATTGTGATGATGGTAAATGAGATATGAATACATCTTCTTTTGTATTATTCTATAAATAAAATAAATATCCTCTCATATTCTTTATCAGCATTGCTATTGCACCAACAGGTGCCATTGCTAGCTTAGTAAGTGCAACTCTAAGATCAATTGTTACTGAAAACCCACTTGTGGAGCTAGGTCATGCTCGTTATCACATTTCTTAGCTCACATTTCAGATTCATATAGCTTAATTGCCGCTTTAAAATCAATTGATGTGGAATTCCAATGGATAAAGCAGGTATGTAGAAATATAAAAGAAATTAAATTTTTAACTTTTCTTGGTTACAAATCACGAGCATGATAAAGTTTCATAGAGGAAGAATGCAATTGATTTAAATTTTAATGGTTCGTGAAACTAAATTTGTCTCATATGTGTCAATGATTAGAAATTATATTTTAATGAGACCAGGTGGGTGGTTTCTTTCTCTTCTGTACCATGTGATTCAATGGTTAGTTTGTTGCAGATTTGTCATTTGGATGTTCATATGATGGGAAATTTTTATGAGGGAGAAAGCTGTATGCTGGGAGGAATTTAACAGGTGTTTGAAGAGAGACATTGATTTGTATAAAGTTATAAACTTATCAAGAAAATGCTTATTAGCAGATATGCAGGTAAAATGGTTTGTAATGTCCCCTTATTAAAATTAGGCTAGCTTGACCTAGAAACATAATATGCACAAGTTAGGATAAGGGATTTTGTATTTACCAATCAATTAACTTGTAAATGAAACTTGCCTTTAGGACCTGCACACATCATGCATAACAAACAAATACCACACAGAACCTTGATCACAGTTAGATTCAATAATTCAGGTTGTACATATTAAGAATAAGGCAGACGTATTACTACCCTAGTGTATTTAAATGAAAACATCACATTCTTATATAACCTATTACTATGTATTGAATAGATTTTCGTCCTTCCCTCTTTCCTAACCCCAGTGAAGGATGGTAGAATTACTGTGCCAAGGGCGCGTGAAACAGTCTCCGAGTGGACCCCCTCAAGGTTTCCTACCAATCTTAGGACCATCCATCAAGTGACTGAATTACCCTGCCTCTCCCTCCACAAACTCCCTATCCTCTATTGGGTATTAGCGAAAGTGAGTATGCTCAAAAATCCATTCTTATATTAAAGAATCATAATTGCTTATAAGGTTCAATAATTGCTGCAAGCATCATTATTTGATGATCGTAAATAATATATATATATGTGTGTGTGTGTGTGTGTGTGTGTGTATGTATGTTGGCATTTAAATTAGCACCTCTGGAATGCTGATTGTAAACGTTCAGCTATTTCAAATGTTTTGCAACACTTCTTCGTTATTTAAAGAGAAGTCCCTCTTTGCTGAAAGCAATGCGTAAGGAAGGGAATGGTAAACTAAGGTTCCTATCTTTTTGTACTTCAGCGGTAGGACACAAGGGTGCACAAACACAATGTGCCGCAGCTAAGCTTTTTCTCTGGTTTCTGCATATCTTAACTACGACTGTTCTAGCTTTTAATCTATCCAATATCCTCAAGGTAAATAGAGCATGAGGGTATAGGAGTGGGAATGGATTGGTTGGATCACTTGAATCCGCCTTCTCCTTAGAATATGGCCAAGGCTCTGAACTCTCAGATATATGCCGGGATAAGGTTAGATACAAGCAAACGCTCTTCACAGTAAGTTGGATCCGAGACATGCCAAGGAGGAGGAACTGCTATCCAAGGTATGGGCTAGCAAACGACTTACAAGAAACAACAAACTTACGATGTCTTGGCCGAAAAACTTGCTAAGGAGGAGGAACCCCTATCTGAAGTATAGGTTGAAGGACAATCCATTACACAACAACAAACGACAACTGTTAATAACAAATATCCAAGGAGGAGGAACCCCTATCCGAGGAGGGAAATGAAACAACAAGCTATTGCACACAAAACGTAGAAAGAACTCAAATATGTAGATCAAAATGCAAGTGCCTTTTGATATTCTTCTTCAAGCTTTATCAACGAATTACTAAGATTGGGACAGCAAAGGCACGAAATCATGCACAATTACGATCATCCAATGAACTCTCATCCAAGAGTGAACAAATATTCGCTTTCAAAGCTGTTGGCAACAATGGCGCAACAATTTTGCATAGCAAGTAAAGGTTAAACAAACAATGAGCCCAAGGCTCTTATTTATAGAACTCAAAGGAGTGGGCAACCCCAAAATCTCCTTGAGTTAACAATGAGTTCTTGCCAATCAATTAGCAAGATTTATTCCTAAAAAGGGGGAACAAGTAGTTAACAGGAAATCTACTTCAATTGACTGAAACTAAACAAAGAGTCAATTGGAAACTACTTCAGTTGGCTGAAGGTAAACAAAGAGTCAACTGAAAACTACTTCAGTTGACTCAAAGTAAACAAAGAGTCAACTAGAAAACTACTTCAATTGACTGAAAGTAAACTAAAGGTGAACTTTAATGTAAAGTATACCTCCAAAATAGACATCCACGTTTAGTGTTGATCTGAGATCCACAAATTATGGAAGCCGATTAGACATCCTTAATCAGTGGGATCTGACAACTCATGATTTGTGGGATGTGGAGTTAACTTGGAAAGGGGCATCAAGTTAACTCCAACTACATTTAATGCCTTCTTGAGTTGACTTGGAAAGAAGCATCAAGTCAACTCAAGTATCATAAATGTCACTTGGAGGGTGTAGGACGTCCTTCTTTGGTGCCTAACACCTCATCATCTCCTATCAATAGCTCCTTGATCCATGTGTTGACTTTTTCTGTCTTCGGATAGTGAATGCTTTGATGACGTGGCATTTCCTCTTGCGCAAGCTATTGCTCTTGGTAACTTTGGCGGCTCCGTCCTTGGAATGACCTCTTTGCAGTTGGTAAGCCAAGAAGTTTACTACCATGTAGGAGGTGGTAATATTGGCCTCTCAGCTGCAAGATCAACCTTTCTTTCTTCTTCGTCTAGAGTAATTGCTGCAGCTCTCCATTGAGTGGGTGATGTATTCTTTTCAAAGATAAAAATCCGCAGACTGCTAATGATATCCATTTGCTCTCCAAAAATATGTGTAAGATTTGGTTGGAGAGTCGCTGGTGCAAGGTCTGGTTGTTCAATTGGAGCCCAAGGACGCCAAATTGTCATTCCATGAAGAAAAACTCGCCTGTTGACTGCAAACACGGATATGTTCAGATAACTTCTGAAAACCCTTAAAAATAGCGCCTTGTCGAGAAGTATTTTTCCGGAAAAAATCTGGCACATGGGTTTTGTTCGTGCTTCAATGTTGAACAAACCCAGTTCCTCAGAATTTTGATTCTGAAACTTTTTCGGAAAAAACCCCCAAAAATAGGGGCAGCAAGTTTGGTGATTCTGGAAAATCTAACGAGATGGGTTTCACTGGAAAATTATTTTGAATCTGCCCAGTTGATTAGATCTGTGGTAGCCTGCTGCTTTGTGTGACATCCAAGAAAACCTAAGACAAGAAGAGAGGAAGTAGATAGAAGATGGATTGGAAGTTTTTAATTAGACTCCTTGAGAAAATTTGTAGTTGAATCTAGCCTCTGATTAGAAATCTTCTTCTGCTTCCGATCTTCAAGAAATATCGAAGAATGGTCAAAAACCTTGGCCAGATCTGAAAATGGTGTCCTTGAGAGCTTATTGCTGTTCTTGATCATCAACCTGCAAAGAAATAATGGACGCCTAGATCTTCTTTGTATGGACTCAAGCCTCAGATCCATAAGTTTGGGAACTTAACTCATGATCAAAAGTTGATTTGGCTTGATTTGGAGTTCAAAAAGTTGATTTCCACTGATTGTGGAGTGAGTTGGCCAAGTTTGTCTGAAAATATCTTAACTTTTAGTCAACAAACTTGCCTTTGACCCTTTTAGGCATCCCTTTTGAGTTTTGCAAGATTTTACATTATTTTCTCTGTTGAAGGACCTTAGTTTGATCCTAAATCGAGATTGATCTATTGATCCTAAGCAGCTGCTAGTACATTCACTGTTGAGCTGGGCCTATGCTGAAGAGAAGTGCTTGGGAGGCACTAAGCTTGAAAATTGAGTTTGTGGCCCTAGAAAGATGGGCGCCTTTCTCAAGAAAGGGCGTTTTTCTCTTTGCCTTACTCATTTTTGATATCTGTTCTTCAACCTTTTATTCCTGACCTCCCGTGCTTTGATCCAGAATCCCCGTTGATCAGAGAATTGGATGGTCTCGCTTTATATCTCATCAGGTAACCAACTCCGTTTCGCAAAAGATGACTGGAGTTTGGATTCCTAGAAGTTAGTTAAAGGTCCCTTTATTCAAGGGCGCCCCTCATTGAAAAGGGCGCTTTTTCCTTCTTGCTCAGTGATATTTATGCTTGAAACTGCTCTAGTTTGGTCTTCTAATCAAGCAATTGACTTGTTAGATTCCTATGCTTACAGTTCTGTTGTTGAGATCGAACCAAATGATGAAGATCATCTTGGGGAACCCTCTGTCATTTGACATCATCTGGAGGCCCAAAATAAAGGGTGCCTTTCTTTGGAAAGGGCTCTTTTTGCATCGTGCCTTAGCATGTTTTTTAATGTTTTGCTTTCAGTCTCTTTCTGGGATGTTTACCACTTGATTGCTTCCACCTGCTGCTTGGCAAACCTGATGAACATGCTGTTGATTTGACTGAGAAGTTGGGACTAAGCTAAACAAGTTCCTTACACACGACAGTTGCTGACGAGGTCATCAAGTACCTCAAAAGGAAGGGTGCCCCTGGCCAGCAGGGGTGCTTTTAGCTTGTAACTTACTGATTAAACCTTCATTTGGCATTTTCAGTCAATCAGCCACTGCAATTGTTTGACTCATCTCGTAGCTTGGTTGATAGATTCGTTGTCGCGCTGAAATAGAGTCGAAGAGTTCTCACGAAGGCGTGAATTTCCTGAAACTGACATATGGACCACCCCATTCAAGGGCGCCTTTGCTTGAAAAGGGCTCTTTTCAATGCCAGATCATCATTTTAGCTGTCTTCGTCAACTGCCTCTTTTCACTCTGTTGACATCTGTCGGGGATTGCTTCATTAGACGATCTTGTTAAATGTTACGTTGTTGAGCTGGCATGAGCATGAAGAAGATGACTATCTTAGAGAAGTTAGATGTCTGCATTTACCCCTTGCGCCCCTCACTGAAAAGGGCTCATTTTACATCTTGGACTGATTTCTCCTTCGTAACGTTTCCAGAGTTGGCCAAATTTTAGCCTTTTCCGGTTTTGAGAATCTCCTTCGTCAAACATCTTTTTCATCCCTTTTCGCCATGGTTGTATCGTTTGCTTGAAGTTTAGCTCTCCAACACCTCTGCATCGGGCTAATCTGCCACTAATGGTCATGGAGTCTCTAAATTGTTCCCGAAAACATAATAGTATTCACTTGTTGGCGCTTTTAAATTGCGACTCGAATGTGTATTTGAAACAGACAGCTATGCACAGATAAACTGCTCTTCAAATTAGGAGGGGAAGCTCCCTCTTGCTGATGGTGTTTGAAAGAAAGTAAACTAAACTAAGTTGCCTATCTTTTTGATCAGCTTAGAGCACAAGGTTTATTAAACACAAATGCCGCAGCTGAGATTTTCCGATTTTAAGGACTTCAACTACGACTAACTTAAACTAAAGACGTTTCTGGCTTCTCAAGTAATAGCAGAGCAAGAGAAACTAGAAATGGACAAGGTAGATTTTCTGACAAAATACTTCAATGAACTATCTCTCAACAAACACCTACACACTTCAATGCAAGTTGAAATCAAGATCATAAAAAGTAGAACACAAATAACGGAAACTTGAGATTTTATATCAAGGCAAAGGAGGCTCGTGATTTTATTACTCAAATCTCTAGAACAAATTCACTTCTAACATGCTTGGAACAAGAAATTGCAGCTAAAAAGGCTTGCAATCTTGTTCTTCACACAATAGAAACAACAATTACTCTAACTCCTTGTTGGTTAAAGAGGCTCAACAATTTGTTAT